>JAZFNS010046402.1:9793-22938 GCA_037127165.1 Alloteropsis angusta | reverse complement strand
GTTGTCAATCACTCATCACACCGGGAAGCAACCTCTCCTCGGTACTTGGACACACATGGTTCTCAGTGAGGCCAAAGGGCATCACCAAGAACTCAAAGTGATCGTGGTGAGTGCGGAAGGCTGTCTTCTCCACATCCGCCGGGTGAACTCGCACTTGATGATAACCCGCGCGTAAGTCCAGTTTGGTAAAGAACCGAGCACCATGTAACTCGTCCAGCAACTCTTCCACAACCGGGATTGGAAACTTGTCTTTCACTGTGTGATCATTAAGGGACCGATAATCGATGCAAAAACGCCAGGTGTTGTCATGTTTCTTGACCAGAAGGACGGGAGCCGAGAATGGGGAGGTGCTGGGCTTGATGATGCCCTGCTCAAGCATGGTGGAACATTGGGCCTCCAACTCGTCTTTCTAGAGCTGTGGATATCTGTAAGGACGGACGGCGACCGGCTCTGTGTTTGGCTTGAGATGGATCCTGTGATCACAAGCGCGGGCTGGTGGAAGGCCGGTAGGAGTTGCAAAGATGTCGTCGTAGGAGGACAAGAGGCGGTCCAAAAGCGCTGGCTTAGAAGGGCGCAGTTGGTGAAGGCGGTGCTCCGCGGTAACACGCTGTAAAGGTGAGCCCGCGCCATGCCAGAACATCCTGCGCTCGCCGCGCCAGAACGCCAAGCATAAGTCCTCGAAATCCCAGAGGATCGGGCCAAGGGTGCGCAGAAAATTGACCCCAAGCACCATATCATAGCAGTCCAAAGGGATGGCAAAGCAATCCGCAGGGAAGTGATCATCGGCGACACGAATCGCGACGTCGCGCGCCAGGCCGCGACACTGAACGCGGTCACCGTTGGCGACAATGACATTGGCGTCGCAGCTATCTTGAAAGCAGAGGCCGACACGCTGAGAGGCTGTGGTGCTGATGAAATTGTGTGTGGAGCCGGAGTCGAGGAGTGCGATCAAGGAGTGAGGACCAATGGTGAGGCGAATTTGCATGGTGTCTTCGGTGCGGATGCCGATGATGGCGTGTAGAGAAATCAGCGGCGGCAGCTCACCGGTGTCGGGATCAGTGGAAGGTTCAGGCTCGGCCTCATCGAAATCCGAGACCTCAAGGTAGAATAGGCGCTGGCACTTGTGACCTCGAGTGTACGGCTCATCACAATTGTAACAAAGCCCCTGGCGGCGGCGTTCGGCCATGTCCTGAGGTGACAGGCGCTTGAACGGGCGGGGTGGAGCTGGCAATGATGTAGTGGTGGAGGGGACGGGAAGGAGCGCAGTGGGGGTTGGGGCGGAGGAGGTGGATGATTGGCCGGGCGGCCGTGCAGGGAAACGGGAGGGACGAGGCTGGAGTGACGCTGAGCGGCGCTCATACGCGTGTGCAAGGCACATGGCGCGCTGCAAGTCCTCGGGTGCGTGAAGTTCCACATCGCTGCGCACCGGTTCTGGTTGGCCGCCGGTGAACAACTGGACTTGCTGAAGCTGCGTGAGGTATCCGGCGTGCGCCATGCGCGCCTGGAAAGCTTCCTGGTACTCGGCGACAGATCCGCGGAAAGGGAGGCGTGCCAAATCCGCGAGGTGGTTTGTGCCCAGTGGTGGACCAAAGCGCTGTTGGCAGAACGAGCGGAACGCCGGCCAACTGATGGCGCTGGGGTCGCCAAAGTCGCGTTCTAACATGTAAAACCAGTGCTGTGCCACACCAGTGAGATGGAAGGAAGCAAGCCAGGCCTTGTCAGCCTCGCGTGTGCGTTGAGCTCGGAAGAAATGCTCGCAACGATTCAGCCAGCCAAGTGGGTCATCCTTGCCATCGAATGTAGGGAAAGAGAGTTTATGATAGCGAGGAACGCCGACGGCATCCTCAGGATCAGCCACGGGTTCATGTGGGTGCTAGGGTGGGTGATCAGTGGGATTTGGGATGGGCGAAGGGGAGTGGGGAAAGGGAATTTGAGTGATCGGCACGGCGCGATTGGGTGCCGACGTGTGCGTGATGATGGAAGGGTTGGGTGGTGTGGGAGGGATGCCGCCATACCCGGGAAGACCGAATGGAAGACCAGCAGGGACAGACATGGACGCGCCTGCGTGGACTGCGCCGGACGACGAAGCCGACGTGTCGTGGGAGCGGAATGACGAGTGGCCTTCCATGGCGGTGAGCCGAGCAGCGACTTGGCCCATCTGGCGTTGGAGTCCGAAGAGGACACAAGTGATGGTGACGACCGCAGACGATGGCACGGCGATCTGCGCAGAACCGGCGGCGGCGGCTGGCGCAGCAGGTGTTCCAGACGCCGGTGGTGCTTGAGGACCCGCCGATGTGCACTGCTGGGGAGCGGCGGACGGCGGAATCTCGACGGAACCGTCAAAGGGCGTGGCGGAGCTTGAGGGGATCGTGGCTGACATCTCTGATACCAGATTGTTGGATTCTAATCCTCTCAAGGCGTAGCTATGGGAGATCGGAGGGCGTGGCCGCGGCTCACGCCGGCGGCGAGGGCAGTGCGCCGTCCTGGCGGCCGGCGCACGTCCGGCGAGCGAGAGCGAGTGAAGGCAAGCAGAGACGCAAGAGACGCACAAAGACCGATCTGATCTTTTGCATAACCACCAATGATCCACGATTACAGTACTTAAAGGAAATTACATTAACTGCTCGAAATTCAAATGCTAAAAGTGGCGACAACCGTCTGGAGCGTCGCCGTAGCCGTTCTCCGCGCGCGCACCCGCGTCGCCGTTCTGCTGGTGCGTGCGCTCGCGTTCCAGGCGCTCCTCAGCCATGCTGGCGCCGCTGGTACGTGTTGCCTACCATAACAGATTGCTACTACTAATTATGGCTTATTCTCTCACAGATGCTCTAAGGTAGTGGTCTTCATGGGATATTGGATGGTGGAGTGGTGGCTTTGGTCTGGTGCTTCTGGTGTCGATGGTGTGTCACCCCTTGTTGCACCCGTTGTGTGTGTCTGTCTGTGTCTGTGTGTGTGTGTGTATGTGTAATGCATGCACCCGGCTACTCCTTTTATAGAGCGAGCAGAGCCTTCTGGATCACCTCCACGCCTGGCATTCAGCGTCTTCAATTATTTGGCTTCACTGTTGCGGTGACAGCTGAACGGTGCTGTGATCTTCAATAATTGTCCTGGCTATAGTAGAAATATTGTTTATTCCTTTTGCGCTGTCCTCTGTCTCGCATTGTATGCTCGTGACCTTTTGGATTTTATTGGGTAGGGTCTTCCCCGCCCGAATAATTGATGTTGCAAACATCAATTAAAATAAGAATTGTTGATAATACGTTATCAACACATGGCAGAATATATTTATTTTTGGCATTGTATTGACTTTTATTGTTTACTTATTCAATAATAGCTTATTTCTTTCATGCTAATATTCTGGCTTTTGCCCATGACCAGCAATATCCAACATATCATCATCGGAATTTATTATATTCATTTTTGAATCATAATCTTTCTTTATATTTTCTTCATAATCTTTCTTCATGGATTCAATATTTTCCTCTATTTCATGTCTGAGTTCTTGCAGCACTTCTTCTTTTATTTCTTTCTTCAGCTGAGGAATCAGTAAATCAAACTTTTCTTTGATTCTTTTCTCAATATTTTCATCATTTGATGCTTCTGCGACATTTTTCACAACATCTTTATATGTGGGTATTTTTGAAGGTCCATCTTCTGATATATTTGCTCCTGGCAAATTTATCTTCTTTTCACTTGCCTTTTTATATTTTTGAATATATTCTTTTGCGGCAGGTTCTATGAAATAATTTATTCCTAAAATATTTCTCGCATATGAGAGAGCTTGATCAATATCTAAATATTTCTTCCATGATATTCCTCCATCTTTCTCTTTTTCTATCTGTTAGGCTATGACAGATTCAAATGTTACATAAATTCCAGGTATTTTGCCTCTATATATAACATATATAGTTTTTTCTCTATATTAGCATATGGTTCTTTGGGTTGTAGTTTTCCATTGATCAAATGAAAATATTCAGCTAAACTGTTTAGTATTGCCAGCATATAGCCTTTATCTTCTCTCTTATTATTATATTGAAACCAAAAATTTTCCAATATGCATTCTTGCACTTCATCTAGGACAATATGATCTCTAGGCTTAAATTTATATGTATTTGGGGGAAAAATTCTTAACTTATTATCAACTCTAAAGCTGAATGATTCAAACCCATTAGGACTTAATCCTCTCTTCATACCTGCAAAACAGATGACCGTGAAAATATATCAGGCAAAGTATTGTCTTTTCCCTTAATGTGTTCAAAGATTACTTTATAACCATTTCCTGTAATAATATCTTTGAATAAAACCCATCTCCTAGTTGAACTTTTCTTACTATTAACTTTATTATAGTATTTACATATAGCTTCACAATCTGTCCTTACTATAAATTCTTTAAATCCTAAATATAATCTAAAGGCATTTATTGCATTAATTACAACTAATATCTCTCTATCAGTATTATTTGTTGCCTTCAGCTTATATTTCCTTGAAGCATATCTACATATTTTCTCTTTTGTTTTTGGTGAATACTTGTGTGGCTTTTGCTTTAATATAGCTCCCCATCCTATTTCAGATGCGTCTGTTTCTATAATAAAATAATAATCATCTAAAGGTAGATCTAAAGGTTTTAAATCTTTAACCTTTTCTTTTATAATTCTTACTAGCTTTATGTCTTCTGTATTAAAATATTTTTGCCCATTTTTTGTTAACTTTGCATACAATGGCCCAGCCAATTTTGCTAAATTATCAATATAATTTCTAGCATACTTAACTATACCTAAAAACTGTTGCAAATTTTTCTTATCATTCATAATATCGAGGAATTACAGAATTTTCTTTGCAATATGTTCTTGTAGATAAATTTTTCTTTCTCCTATCTCATGACCCAAAAAGTTTATCTTTTCTTTGCATATTTCCATTTTCTTTTTAGAAAGTATTAACCCATGCTGCTCTACTTTCCTAAAGAATGTTTCCAAATGAGCAATATGTTCTTTGTAAGTTTTGAAAAATATTAAAAGATCATCTATATAAACCAAAATGAATTCTTGGTTTTCATTAAAAATATTTTGCATTTTTCTTTGGAATAAGGCTGGGGCATTCTTTAACCCTAAAGGCATTACTAGCCATTCAAAATGACCTTGAGGGCATGTGAAAGCAGTCCATTCTATAGATTCTTCTGCCATTTTTACTTGCCAAAACCCAGCTTTTCAATCAAACTTTGAGAAGTATTTACTTCCTTGTATCCTATTCTATAGATTCTTCTGCCACTTTTACTTGCCAAAACCCAGCTTTTAAATCAAACTTTGAGAAGTATTTACTTCCTTGTATCCTATTTATCCATTCTTGCTTATTTGGAATATTATAACCATCATCTATAGTGTTATCATTTAGTCTTTTATAATTTATAACCATTCTTGACTTTCCTCTAGCTATTTTAGCATGATTTCTGACTATAAAAGCAGCTGATCTATGAGGACTCCTGCTTTCTCTTATTGCACCTAATTTAAGTAATTCTTCAATATGCATTTTAAATTCTTCTATATCCTTTGGTGTTGCTTCTACATGACTTGTTTTAGTTATATAGTCAGGATTTATTATGTTTATTTTACATAATATTTCATTTTTCTCCCAATGCTTCATTGGTATTTTTACAATTATTTGGATATCCTCTAATCTTTGTATAATTTTATCTATGTCTTTTTTAGATTTTATGTCTCTATACCAATTTGGTGATAATGATTGTAAACCAATACATTCTATGCATGAGTGCTCTATATGATATTCTTCTATACTTTCACCTAACTCATCATCTATATAATTATCAGGAACACAATCTTCAAAATTTTGGAGCTCTATATTAGTATTGTCTGGATTAGAATTTATAGTTTTTCGTACTTCTGTTATGTATGGGATATTGTCCTGATGAGGAATAAATGTAATTCCCTATTCATGTATAATTGTTGTTTGTAAAGAGAATTGAAAAAATCTTAGTCCTAATATCATATCATCATGTATCATAGATAGGTCTCTTATTGTGATTTCATCTAATATATACTTTGTATTATTTATTTGTATCTCAACATTATAAACTAACTGATCATGAACCTATTTTATCCCAGACATATCAGTAGATATATCTGCTTTATCTTGATCTATTATATGAACTACTTCTGGACATCTTACAAAATATTTATCATGAATAATATTCTTTGTGCAACCTGTATCTATTAAAGCTAATATTTTATATGTAATTGTAGGTGTTATTTTTATTTTTACAGGAATTCTTATTCCTACAATTTCTTTAAATGGCAATCTTACTATATACTTGCTTCCAAAATTTACTATAGCATCTTTTAATTGTATAGCCTTATCATTCTTTCTATTAGTCATCATTTGGTCTTTTAATTCAATATTACCGCTAACATCCTCTTCATTTTTATTTATTTCTTTGAGTTCTATCTTGCTTTTTAGTTCTTCTAAATCTGCTTCTAAATTATTTATTCTATTTTTTAAATTTCTGACTCTACTTGCTAATATTTTATCTTGTGTTTCTAATTCTATTTCTTGTCTCCATTTTTTATTAGATATTTTTAAGCATGCTGCACATGCTTGTTTTAAACATATACTACATGCAAATCTATTATCTTGACTAGGATAATATATGCAAAAAGCACATCTTATGTTATAATCACCTCTTCCTTTTATCCAGTCATGCTCACAATTTCCTTGATCCATTAATTCAGTTTTAGCTTCTTTTAAATTATTATTATCCTCGATTTTTATTTCTAAAGCTTCCATAGCATTTTCCAAATTATGCCATTCTACATCATCTAGAGAGTCTATATACTCTTTCCTTTAAAAAAAAGAGAGTCTATATACTCTTTGTTTTGTTGAGAATTATTTTCTTCTTCTTCATTGCTTTCTAGTAAGTTTATACCATTAATTTCACTTTGTCCCTTTTTATGTGTTTGCTTTATTTCAACTTCTCGTTTCCTTTTCATAATAGGTTTTTTGAACTTTTTGTTATTCAACTCTTCTCTGAGCTTGGCTAACTTTCTAATAAAATAAACTTCTTTTTCTCTTATAGCAGGCCATTCACATAACATGGAAGTGTTATATTCATTTAGTATTTTCTTTAGATTTTATTTATAATATTGTATCTGACTGGCTAAACTTTCCATATAGGTTTCTATATATTTCTCGCCCGAAGTAAAGTTCTTTAGAGCTATTTACTCTACACCTGATATTTATATTTTCTTTGGTATTAACAGTCTTTCCTGTATTTACTTCTAAGTTCAGATAATGTAACTTTTCTATATTGACAAAATATAGCTGTTTCAAATATTCAAAATAGGAATTTTTTATTAACCAGGCTCTGATACCACTATAACAAAGCGGCTCGAATTCCAAAAATTCAAAATCCCAAATTTGAGTTACTATTCATGACACTATTTAAATTCATGTTACTATTCACAGCACTATTCAAATTCAGCACTCACTATTCAAATTCGAGGCACTATTCAAATTATGAATATGAACAATGCGCGAGCACTCACCCCGAGTGGCTCAGGCACCCACAAGCACTACCCTCGCTTTTGTGGATGGTGGGCGATTATTATGTGTGTGATTAGCGAGTATGAGTATGTGTGTGATATATATCGCTTTCGTGGAACTATTTGTAACTATTCGGGCACTATTCTAGGCACTATCTCACTTTTAAGGTGAATGCAGAATGCATGACCAATCAATTAATATGCGCGTGATTAGTGAATATGCGGATTTATGCGTGCGTATCTCAGGATCTTTTGCAGGCTGGCGAGACCAAACAATTCCGCCAGTCGTGTGACTATGCTTGTGTCAGTCCTACTCGATACTCGCCATGTGCATCACAAGCTCGCTTCAGGAGCAGGCCTACCCGATCATCTCCCTCGCTAACCACGGCCACGCACACACACGGGACTCAGGCTCTATCGTCTCCCCAGGCAGTTCCACCCGAAGGGAACACTTCTCTGCGGACACAGGGTTCTCTACACACGCCGCTACCAGGGCTAACACGAGAACATCACACGCAGAGATTTTTCCTCTAGGGTCCCTAGCATAGAGACGTCGCCCCATATGAACGAGCTCAAAGACAATAGGGATTCTCACGGGAAAAGTTTAATCCATAATAGTAGAACAAGCTTACACACGGCTTTCCCTTTCGGGAAACCCCAAGCACTTAACACAAACCTTAGGGATTACCTTACAAGCACAAGGAGGACATTGCGGCCTCCTTTATTCTATAATTACACAAAGATGGTGGAGTAGTACAGCGGTAGTGTTTGCTATTATTAATTATGGCTTATTCTCTCAGAGATGCTCCGAGGTAGTGGTCTTCATGGGATATTGGATGGTGGATTGGTGGCTTTGGTTTGGTGCTTCTGATGTCAATGGTGTGTCACCCCTTGTTGCACCCGCTCTGTGTGTGTGTAATGCATGTGCCCGGCTACTCTTTTTATAGAGCGAGCAGAGCCTTCTGGATCACCTCCATGCCTGGCATTCAGCGTCTTTAATTATTTGGCTTCACCGTTGTCGTGACAGCTGGACGGTGCTGCGATCTTCAATAATTATCCTGGCTACAGTAGAAGTACTGTTTATTCCTTTTGCGCTGTCCTCTGTCTCGCATTGTATGCTCTTGACCATTTGGATTTTATTGGGTAGGGTCTTGATAGAACATCCATGGTTACATGACTCTAAAAATATGCCAGACATTCCTCTTGGTGATGCTGTCCGAGCGAGGCTGCAACAATTTTCTGCAATGAACAAGTTAAAGAAGAAAGCACTAAGGGTAGGATTTACTGCATGTTGGTGACAAAAACAATCAGTTTCCTTATTGAAAAGAAAAGTGTAGAGATTTTTTTTTGGGTATATAAGGTTGGCCTCCTAAAGGAAAGCTTTCTCAGCATATGTCTGAACATGGGCGCAAGATCTGGAATGATGCTCCACAATTGCCCGTGTCTGAACAGTATTCGCTGCTTGATCCTGCTAGGCCATTCTCGGTGGGAGTTTCATAGGTGTTTCATGCACATTAATTAGCATGCCACATAAGATTTTCTGATGACATGGCATCAAATTTATGAAGAGAGAGAATGAACAAGTTTCATCAGGATGAAACCATGTATGCACGCATACCAACTCTTATTGAGTCTTGGAATTAAATGTGATGGGGGTGCCTATGAAACCACAACATGAAGCTATCCATTGGATAGGTAGTTTCAAACATCATTTCATTGATTTGTTGCTTATGTGGCTATCTTGGAAACATCAACATGAAACCTACCACTGGGATTGGCCTTAGAGAAGGAGAAAAGGTAATTCGTCTTTTCTTGTCCAATGCGCTGGTAATTTCATCATGATATAAGAAGCCATGTTGGCATTGCTACTAATTATGGTGGACAGAGCGTTTTCATGGTAGAGGGCCGGGTCTCTTCAATTATAAATGACCAGTGCAATTCCTAATAATATGTAACTTTGAATGTTTCAGATTAATCAGCAAATTTCTTTCTCTTGAAAGATGGAGTTTTGAACTGCACGACATTGGGTCTCTTTTAAAATTGGAGCCATGATCTTCATGACTTTTAGTAACGACTTTGTATCTTATCATAGATATAATGTAACACTAGCATACTACTAATTGAGCTTTTCATATATGTGACTGAGTGCTTCATTAGATTGAAACTTTGAGGCCACAGCAGCTCCTTGAGCAAATGGTGTGCACTGCCTTCAAATCATCAACTGATATCCTGAACATGGTCATATATGGTGGCTTGAAGTTAATGAAGACTAAAATTGATCAGCTATATGCCATGATGGCATCAACACTGAAATCTCTACGCGGTGCTAGACTCGTCATACATTTTTAAAGGAAGTACCAATGGATTGATTTTCGCAGGACACCTTCTCTTATAAAAAAACGTTTTTGTGGTGCTTAGCCGGCCTTTAACAGAACCAACAACCACTATTCTATTGCACTGTATAACCTTTTGGTGAAGATATGAAACAACAATGATTGGCTGTTGATAATGAATCTGCAAGAAGTGGTCGTTGTTGCTAATGTGTAGGAGCGGACATGATTGGAGTTCAGGTCACGTCATTTGTGATTATATTGAATGTTTCCTGGCCTGAAATAAAATAATTTTCTCTATTCAACCAAGGCAAAATGTATATGGTTTTGTTGGGGGGGCGCCGAATGTTCTAGTCACAAATTAAACATAGCTGAGATCGTTGGTGCAGGGAACTCTCATTCCGTTGCCCATGTTTCGTAAGCCAATTACTCCATTATTGTTGCCCTTTTATGTGCTATATTCTTTTTAAGCCTCTAGCTGGGCCATCTACAGTACTGAATTTAACCCAATATACGCGGGACAGCCCTAAACGTGTCTACTGTACTGAATTCAGCCCAATATACGCGGGACAGCCCTAAACGTGGAATATACTGTTTAGATCTGTTTTTTTTTTGTCAAAACGATCTCTTACGTGAATCGAGCCGTGAGCTTGCTGTTTCACGGTTTTCTCGGTCCGACCACTGGTCTGGTTCGTTTTTTGTACTATGAGGCGGAATGGTTTGGGTGGGCCAGGATACGAATTAAACGAATCTCTACACCATAGTCATTAGGATTAGACCAGATCAGCGGTCAAACAGGTAAAAGAGCCGATCCGAAGACCCTAGCGGCTCGGTTTGCTTAAAAGATCGGTTGTGCAATTGAACCGGAAAAAAAATCAAATGAACCAGTTGGTTTTTTTATCAAACCAGTGAACTGGCCGGTTCCATGCGAATAGGCATTCACCAAAAATACCCCTCTGTCGATTCAGTACACACGACATTTGGCGGGCAGCGGCCGGCAGCGTAGCGCAAAGCACATGAAAAAAAGGGTCGGGGACTTGGGGTCGGGGCAGCGGCGTGCGGCGCACCACGCCACCACCTCGCCGGCTCCACGGCCACGCATCTCGCCGCCTGCGGTCGGCCAGGGCCTAGGCTCCCTCCGGCTCCGTCCCTCGGTCCCTGCGGCGGTGCGGCTTGCGGACGGCGGCAAGGCGGCAGGCAGCAGACAACCCTTCATCCCGTGCGGCCATGCCTGTGGTCGTGCTCCACTCCACGCTTCACGCCCCTTGCGGCCTGCTCAATGCTCGGTGGTCAGTGCTCACCCATCCCTCGACGACATGGCTAACGGTGAGTCAGACTCACTGACCTCCCCTCCAGCCCTTCAAATCTTCAATTTATTATAGTGATTAGAGTTCAGACTTCATAGATACAGATTCTAGAGAATCAAAATTGTTTGCAATTGCAACTACTAGTGGACATGCACGTGCCACAGACATGTTTAAAAAAAATACCAATATACACATGTATTTGTGACTTCGATTACATGGGAAAAAAGTTCCGGACAACTCTAATGTCTGACATGGAAAAAAAACTCTAATGGCAGCATTCAAGGGAATTTTTGAAAAGTACATACCTCACCCTATAATTCGTTCATGCGATCAAAAGCAATTGTACGTAATGAATGAACCAGATATATCAAACAGCACTCAACAAACTCCAAAAAAAAAAGAACACGGTGGACATATATAGAAACACAGTCATCATCATAGTTAAACATATAAACATTACGGTGACATCGAACCATGTTCCAGACCTACTGATACTCAGGTTCACAACTTACACCATCATAAGAAAAACATAATGGCCTAGAAGATAGCTTGAGGCCAACTATAGAACGACATCACTGCAACACAGTTTGCAGCAAAATAAAGGAGAGTCCTTAACATCAGCCAAAAGAACAACCAGATGAATCCCTCCAATGATTCCTTGCACATCAAAGCCCTGCCGCAGCTAGTGCATCAGCAAACATTAGGTTGCCACAGATATAAGCCTCCATAGCTTGGTGATTGCCTCGTTCTTCATCAGAACGGGAGGTCGAAGCTATGATTCCACTCACATGGCTCATAAGATCTCTAATGCCCCACTTGCTGATCTTCTTGCCACGGCAGAAGTGGCATCTGTAGATGGTCTTGTCATACTTGTACTTGAGATCAGGATTCTTGCTGTTTAGCATAGCAAGAGCCTTGGCCTTTGCCTTCTACATATCGTCCGCTTCGTCATCCGAGCCATCTAAATCATCGGAGCCATCTTGTTCCTTCACTGGATCAACAACATGAGCAACAAATCCACCGGCCACATGGGTATCTTTGAGCTTTCCTTCTTTTTCAACTTTTTCAACAACATCAGCCACATCGCTCAGAACAGAGCTTCCTAAGAAGAAGGAGCAATTATTTGGTTAATCTANCAAATTGGTATTCTTACTTAACCATAGGTAAAAAATGTAATTATTTGGTTCATTTAGNAAAAAAAACAAACATCTTAACGGCGCACTTGGAGCTTTGAAATTAAGGCCTAATTGCAGGACCAAAAATTGAATTAATCTTGAACAGGGGACTTCAAATATTTTAGTTAAGGCTATTATATTGATCAATATTATCATGTTATCAAATATTAATCCTAGACACAGGACAATGAACTATCATTCTTAAATAGCCACCATGTTTGTTTTAACCAATGCATACCTTTTTCAGCAACAATATATATAAAGATAGAACAACTGAGAAACCTAATCATTTGAGCTACCAATTTGGCTTAGATGAAAAGATAATAAATCTGCAATTCTCAAATAATCCAATCACATCCGGTCACAGGATAATCAATATGACATATGACATATACTTAAAAAATCAAATTGAATCCAAATGGTATGGCATTCATTCATCCAATCCAAGATGCATTCAATTCATTAACTATGCATTATGTTGAAACCCTAGCCTAACAGCATCTAGATAGAAGGTCACCGATTCACTCTGAGCATGCAACACAAAGTAGGAAACCATTACCTTCACCCAGTGCTCGCGGAACTTTGATCCCCTTCTTCGTCGCGACTTCATCGTCACCGGTCGCCTCCAGTCCTCGCTTCCCAGTCATCTGTCCATGTTTGGATCGATGCAGTTGCACAGAACCAGTTCAGAATACAGGAGTATACACCGATCTATAATGTAATACATCTAACTCTAACCTTGCTACTGGAAATCTGGACCAGGCAGCCGAGAGAAGGGATCGCCTG
>JAZFNS010061832.1:3695-18034 GCA_037127165.1 Alloteropsis angusta | reverse complement strand
TGCATGAGGCCCCAGAGCTTGTGCTTGCTGTCTGAAAACTGTGGCTAACTGTACATAAAGTGTTCATCACGTCATAATTCGTTCGTTTCTTCAGAATAAAGCAATTTACGAAGAGAGAATTAAAAAATGGCTCAAAATGAAATACTGACAGTTGTACAAGAACCTTGTTGTACAACTGAACCTTGTTGTACAACTGTCAGTATTCTTAATAATGCTAACTGAAAACAGAAGAACCTTTAACTGATTGTTTTATGTTCAAGAGAAGTTGTAGGCTATCAGTTATAGCTGACGGTCTAGCCTGCAAGAATTTGAATTAACGTGTGTACTCTAAACATTTCGTGTCATTTCGATGAAGATTCAGTTAGCTGGGGTATGTTACCTTGATGCTCGTTGTGCTTTCCATACGACTGATCATATATCATCAACTTGAAAGAGGCCACTACGATGCNTATCAAGCTTGACTGAGCTTCTCTCCAGCTCAAGCTGAAGAGAGACGTACTCCTCGTCGCCGCCGCTCTTCATGTCCCTTGGATTTAGTATCANGGTACCTGCAAACAATTCATCAGTAGTGGAGGAGCTATGCGTATGTGGCAAAGGGGCTCACAGCGCGCAGTGGCAAAGGCCACTGGCTAGAGTGCTCCCACCCATGGGTTAAAATCCTGGGTGCATCACCTATTCACTTCAGAGGTTTTTCTTGGGGTATTTCTTTCAAAAAAAAAAAAGCTATGCGTATGTGATGCAATGCAACTAAACAGTCAAAAAGATCAGTCTGGTAGCATACCACTTCAGGCCCATGATCTCAAACACACTGGAGTAGGTCAACCCTTCACCCTTGTCAACGAGTGCGGAGAAGCCATCGATGCTCCATTTGAAGGTCGTCTGATGGTTCTGCACCAAAGTTGGAGAAGCAGGTGCTAGTGCTGCCTTGGATCCATGGTCCTGTCCTGGCTTCGATCGGCGGCCTGAAACAGCAATCAGAAGGTAAACAGAAGTACGAAAGATCACACAGCAACCGCTAAAATCAGTACTTGAAGAAAGATCCAAATACCGCGAGACGAGGAGTTGCCCATGATGGATTGATGGTCCTCCAGATGCCAGTGCAGCCANGGATGATATCTGAACAAAAGATCTTACTTGCACTATATATAGTAGATGGAGGACGACATTAGGCGATGCCAAAATTTCTCGGCAAATGAGGTCAGGTTTCTGCCTCNNNNTCCACGGAGACTTTGGAGGTTGGACAAGCCACAGGTGCAAAATAATTGCAACGAGAGGGGTTGCGTACGTCAGTGGCAATTTCCTGGCGATTTCCTGGTATTTGACAAACTGAAAGTCGGTAACAGTAAGTGTACATCATTGTTGGGAAAATTTCCTCACAGGCTCTGGGGGTGTTTAGATTGGGGAATTCTGGGGAAAACAGTGATTCCCCGGAATTCCCCAGGATTTCTGATTCCTATTTTCCCAGGAAAACAGTCTCGTACAGTGAATTCCCCAGAAAAACAGTGTCTCGCACAGTGAATTCCCCAGGAAAACAGTGTATTCTCCCAGGAAAACACTATTTTCTCAGGAAAACAGTGTCTCGCACAATAAATTCCCCAGGAAAACAGTGTATTCCCCCCAGAAAAACAGTGTAGTAAAACAGTGTATTTCCTCCTTTTTTCTACACTCAATTCCACCAGGTGTTTAGATTCACTAACCACGGATTCAGCCGGTTTGCCCCAATCTAAACACGCCCTCACCCAAAGTATACGTCTCGAGTCAACTGAATTTTGTCGGCTTGCATAGTTGAAGTTCTTGTGTTCTGGATAGCACAAAGTGTCTGGGTCAAGTCATCTAGTCCCGGTCATCTAACAACCAGCCACAACGTGAGAAAAGAATCCAAATGCATGTATAAATTGAATACATCTATTCATTGCATAGTCATCCTAAGAGTCACCTGCTAGCTGATGCCATCTTCCAATCGACCCGGTTCTTATATCTTGTATGAACCTTGTTAATCCATTGTTCTATGACATACTCCCTCTATTTCAAATTATTTGCCATTTTAGTTTATTGAAAATATCCCTAACTTTGATCAAATCTATAGACAGAGAGAAAAACGCCAGGATCTACATTCTCCAAATTAGTATCACTTAATCTATCATAAAATGTGTATTATATTATGTATTTATTTGGTGCCGTGGAAATTCACACACTTTTATAAAAGTTAATGAAGGTTAGACAATTTTGAGTTACAAAAAACTAAAAAGACCAGTAACTTATAACATAGAGAGTGCATTGCAATGCATATGCTTACACTTTTGAGTTTGCGTAATTTTGGCAGATACTGCCTAGCTCGTCAGAAAGAAAAATGTGGTTAACGTAAGGCGTCAACTGGACAAATGAAATAGTTGGGTTATCAAGACTTCGGCTTAAGCGGGTCTAGTGCAATTGTCTCATCGAGGAGGCGATATCAATTTTTAGGTTGTTAGCTGGTTTCTAAGGATACAGTGACATAGCATATACCATATACTACCATACCATGCATGTAAGTATTTTGTCTCAAAGGTTTTTTCTAAGTTAAACTTATCTATGGACCAAGCTTATAGAAAAATAACATATATATAACCACAACAAATAAATGTACTAAGCCTATTCTATAGTGGATTCAACCAAACAAATTTGATAGATTAGATGTCATTATATTTTTTTATAGATTTGGCCAAAACTAGATGGCTTTGAACAAAGTGAATAGGAGTAATCTAGGACTGACTGAGTTCGCAGAAAACCGGTCTTTTTAACCCGCTCTACCGGCGCTATTCTTTCAGTGGTAGGCGATGTGCCCGTCGACAGCGAGGCGCCAGTGGTGACTTCATCAATCTCGAGAATTTGCCGGCTCNCTCATAGGGGTAGGGTTGCGTGCGTGTGTTCGTAGGGGCGAGTGTGCGTGCGTGTTTGTGAGCGTATGCATTTGTACTGGGTAATTCGCAAAAAAAAAAAACCCCGCTCTAAGCGCAAGGACCACCACCACCCGTGCTGGTAAGCAAATCGTCTATTTACGGTCGCCTAAATTTTCCTCCTCCAGGACGATCTCCGACAACACGGTTTATCTATTTTTAATAACCGTTGTCTAGGTTGAATCCTTTCCGTCTACCACACCACCCCCGCGTAGTGGGGTTCGCCTACCAGCGCAGCGCCCCTCAACCGTCGTCGTTTGCATCGGTTCCTACAAAGGTTTGATGAAAAATTACTAGAAATATTTTTTTTGATGAAACATGAGGAGCCAAGGCTCCTACTGGTTATATATTAATATTATTAGAGTAAAATTACAACAAAAAGCAGAAAATAAAGAAAAGAAAGCAAAACTAGAGACATCTGTATATCCAAGCTTTCATTTTTGAGAGATGCTTTGCCTTGGCTCTGTGCTGAAGTAGTCTAAATTCATGCTGAAATGTCCTTTGAATTATCTGAATATTGTAAGGCACATTCTCAAATATGACCTTATTTCTCATTGTCCAAATACTCCAGGTCATCAAGATGATAACATCCATGAAGAAAGTTTCAGAAATTTGTGCTCTCGGCTGTTCCAAGGCTTGAAGAGGTGACCAGTTTCCATCAATGTGAAGATTGATTGTGCTCCAACTTTCAGAGGCACAAGGACAGTGTAGGAATAAGTGTGCAATGTCTTCATCTAGGGAAGAGTTACAGAGGGCACAGCTGTAATCAGGGAGATCCATTGATCTTCTTCTTAGCATACCTCTAGTGTTGATTATGTCTTTTAGGATTAACCAGAAGAAAATTTTGTGCTTTAGTTGGCAAGAACTTTTCCAAAGCCATTTGAAGGCTAAATGTACTTCTCTGTGACCTTTCATGTATTTACAAGCTTTAAGAGGAGTAAATATCAGATCCCCAAATGTATTGCCAGCTATCATGTCCATTGCTTAATTGAGCATTCTGCAGAATATCATGTAATTCTTGATACTATTGGAAGGCCTGTGTTGTCAATGGCAGATAGAATAATTCATAGAAATTATGAATATTAGATGCTTGTTGTAGGCTAATACTCTTATTTTTGCAAAAGAGTATAACTGAGGAAAGGAAATTTGTGGCACCATATTACACCAAATATCATCCCAAAACAATATTGTAGAGCCATTGTGTGGTGTTGGAGCAGCAATAGCTTTAAACTGATTGTGTAATTTGAGTTAGTCTCTCCACCAAAAAGAACCCTTTACTTTTGAATCTGGGAGATACCCATTACCTTAATAATTGTTCCAGACTAGGTCAACCCATGGAAGACTTTCCTTGTTATAGAATTTGTGTAGGTTTTTCATCAAAAGAGCATCATTTTGAACTGCCATATCAATAACACCAAGACCACCTTCATCTTTGGGCAGACAAACCATGGTCCAGGCTGCCTTTGAAGGCTTTTTTATCTTGTAGATCAGCACCTCTCCACAAAAGATGTTTTCTGTATTTATCCAATTGCTTGATCACTGTCTTATGAACTTTCAGCAGACACATAAGATAAGTAGGGTATGATGAGAGAACAGAGTTCACTAAAATTAGCTTTCCATCAGGGCATAAAAGATTAGATGTAATCAGTAGCCTATTTTCACTTTTTTTTTCACCAATGGCATCAAATCATTCACAGAAGGTTTATTTAATCCTAAAGGCATTCCCAAATATGTGAAGGGGAGGGAACCAATTCTGCAGCCTAGAATATCTGTCAATTGCTGCATTTTTTGTATTTGATGTGTTGATAGAGACCATAACTGATTTATTGAAATTCACCTTTAAGCCAGTGGAATCAGCAAATAAATACAGTATTTGCTTTAAGTATTGTACCTGTTGAGAGCAAGCTTCCATAATAATCAAAGTGTCATCAGCATATTGCACAGTTGGAAAATCTTGACCAGCTCTTTGAGGGATTGGGAGATGTAAGAGTCCTTGTGCTTTAGCATCATTAAGTAATGTTTGTAAAAAATCAGCAGCAAGGACAAATAATAAGGGAGAGAGAGGATCTCTTTGTCTTACCCCTCTCTTACAGTGAAACACTTTACCAGGCACTCCATTTAGAAGTATTGATGAAGTTCCAGAGCTAAAAATAGAGTCTATCCATGCTAGCCATTTTTCTCCAAAGCCTTTGTACTTCATAACTTGTGGCATAAATTTATGTTCCACCTTATCAAATGCTTTTTCAAAGTCTAGCTTAAGAATGATTAGTTCTTTTTGGACTTATGACAGATATGAAGAGATTCCAATGACCAGACCAAACAATCCTGTATGGTTCTTGATTTGATGAAACCATACTAATTATTATGAATGAGACCAATTATCTTACTCTGAAGTCTATTGGCCAAAAGCTTTGTGATTATTTTGACAGAACAGTTTAAAAGTGATATGGGCCTGAAGTCTGAGACAACAGAGGGTGCATCTATATTTGGGATGAGTGTTACACGGGATCCATTGATGCTCTGCATACAAATATTTCCTTCATAAAAGGCTTGAAAAAGATTGTAAAAATCTTGTTTTATGATATGCCAACATTTCCTCATGAAATCTGTGTTGAAGCCATCTAGGCCTGGAGATCTATCAGATGGTAGATTTTTGATGATCAGACCAACTTCTTCATTTGTGAAAGGCTCCTCCAATTCAGATAAGTCTGGGTGTATAGTTAATAAACTTTCAATATTAAAAGCCATGTGTGTATACTCAGTTTAACCCAATATTTCCTTATATGCTTCCCATAAGAGATTTGCCTTTGATGCATGATCAAAATGTTGTGTCGCTGCTGAATCTGTCAGAGAGGTAATTGCATTTTTTCTGAACTTTATAGTAGCATTTGCATGGAAAAATTTTGTATTTCCTCCTCCATGTTTGACCCATTTTATGTCACCTCTTTGCTTCCAATAGATCTTTTGTTGATGCAATAAAGATAAGAGAGATTCTTTAAGAAGTTCTCTGAAATTCCATTCATGATAGCTAAATCTCTTAATTCTTCCAGAATATTAAAGAAATCAATTAGGGGCTTAATTTTAGAGATAGCATCTGTCAAATTTGAAACTGTTTTCCTCCAGGCTGTTAGAACTTTTCTGAGGTTTTTGAATTTTTGTGTAATAATTTTGGCATAATCACTCTCATGAATTGGTATTGACCAGGCATGTTGTACAACTGACATGAACTGTGGGTGCTCCATCCAATAATTTTCAAATCTAAATATTTTGGATCTAGGGATATTTGTGCTGATATTTATAACACAAGGCACATGATCAGATGTTTCCATTGTTAGGCTATGAGCAACTGTGTTTGGATAGTTACTTGTCCAAGATAAAGATGTAAAGAACCAATCAAGTCCTTCTAAAAGAGGGGACTCTTGCATATTGGACCATGTATATTTTCTGCCCTTTAGAGTTATTTCAAGTAAACCCAAGGCACTGATGGCCTCATTGAATTGGAGAATATTATTTATATTGGCACCAGGCTTATTCATATCTTCAAGTTTTCTTATCAAATTGAAATCTCCAACCACTAGTCAATCAATGTAAGCTGGCATTGCAATATTTTTAAACCAATCTAGGAATGATCTTCTCCCTTCATCGGTACAAGGGGCATAAACATTTGTGAGAACCCAGCTATTACCATTGTGTAATGAAGTAAACTCAACAGATTGAGCAAACTGATTTGTGAAAACCAGTTGGCCATCAAATTTGGATCCATCCCAGACAATCAAGGATCCACCAGAGGCACCCACTGAAGGCAAATATGTGAGTTTATTTAAATAAGCAGGACAAAATTGTTTTATTGATTGAAGATCAAAAAAAGATCTTTTTGTTTCTCGGAGGCAGACTATAGCACATTTTTCTTCAGAGATTTTGTTTCTAATTGAATCCCATTTTGTATCAGCATTACTTCCTCTAATATTCCAGGATAAAACCTTCCAATCGCAATTTTTTGAAGAAAGTATTTATAAAACAATAGTAGGATAGTAAATATTTGCATACATAATATTCGGATAACTTAAACCAGTTTTGGTGATTGGGAATTTTGACAAAACTAAAAAACATCCAGTGTCTGCCAACATTTGTAGACAACAAAAGAAATACTGAAAGACTCTATGCATCACTTGCACCAGATGAGTCTTCTTCCATAGGGTCGAGCTGAGAAATCCTGAGGATTGATGTTGCTTTATCTTGTTTCTGTGATTCTTGATTTTTGGCTGTTGTGGATCTTTTCACCACCTTCCTTGTGGTTCTCTTCCTTGGCAGTAGGCCCTTATCTACATCCTGAGAAGGCATTTTACAAAATGTGATGCCTAAATTCTTTACAATAGAATGTGATAGGGTTGGAGGCTTAACTGTGCAGGCAAGGCAGTGCCTATCATTACATGAAGATTGTCTGAAGCCTTTGTTTCTGTTTTGCACCCTTGCACTTCTTCTAAGAGTGTCATCCTCTACTATCATAACTGGTTTTTTAGCAGATTTCTTCTTTTTTATGGGAGCTGAATTATTCATACCAGTGTCAGAAGTAGAGCTGTCCTGCAGAGTGGCACTCTGTATCTAGGAGAAGCAGGAGTTGTGCAGGAGGGCAATGTTGTGGCAGAGAGAGGCTATGAACTGGGCCACCCACGGATCTCTGAAAAAAGGACCAAGCTGCAGATGATAAGAATTCCTTGGCCCAATAGAAGTGTGTCGGTGAAAGTAGCAGTGTAGTAAAGAAATCACTCCAAACCAGAGGGACCTGTGCTTTATTTGTTTCACTAGTAGCACTGAAAAACTTTGCTCCCAATCTGTAGGTGTCAGGATGTGCGTGAAAAAAGGTGTTAAAGACAGGATCAGGAGCAAAATTTGTTGCAACAAAGCCCACATTGATGTTGTCTAGCTGCATGACATTTTCATCATTTTCATTTTGAACTGGCATCTGATTCAAAGGCTGCATTGCTGGCAGGAAGTCAGGAAATATAAAATTTTGATCATTGCCAATACCATTGTTGACTGAGCTGCCAAAAGAGGGGAATGATGCATCATCAGACAGACTGACCTGACCATTAGCTATGGCTGCTTCCAGATTATTGATAGCATTCTGCAAGATATTTTCAAGCAGATTCATGTCGTTGAAATTCTGCAACTCTTCCATTTCTTGCTGGTTCAGTTCAGGAACAGGAATAAAGTCTTCTTGTTGAATCTGTTGCTCATTCTGCATTGGCACTTTGAGATCAGGAATGGGCAAATCTGGAATCTGTGGAGCTTGAGGTGCCTCTGGCTGTGGCTGGTTCCAGGCTGGCCAAATTTGAGCAACTGGAGGAATATTTGGGCCTTGATTGTCAGGCTGCTGCCAGAAGTTGGGAGGCCCATTGCCTTGCTGACCAAAACCAAAAAAAAATCAAAAGGAGCAGACCCATTATTCATTTCTGGAGGAGGTGGAGGTGGAGCTTCATCTGCAGGCATATTACTAAGGTTCATGTGACTAATTATTTCACATTGGATTGTCCATGATTGGCCATTGAAATCCTCTCCATCAGTATGCAAGATAAAATCAGAAATATCTTCAAGATTTGTGACTCTAGCTTGAACAATAAGCCTATATGGATGCTGTCTATCATGCTTCCATGACATAAGCCTACCAAAATCATTGATACATTGTTCTATATCTTCTTGCTCCCAATGGTCAAGATGAAAACCTAGCAGCATTAGCCAGCACTCATGGTTAAAATTAACTGCACGCCAATTTCTACCTTCATTATGCCTCTGGACAAAGATTCTTCCATGTTCAAAGAAATGAGGACTAGTTGCAATCAGATTGTCCCTGTCATAAACATACTCAAAGTACACAGAAGCTTGTCCTAGATGACTTGGATAAATCCCACAAACTCGAATATTTAAATGATCCACAAAGAACTCTCTAAGCACAGCCTCAATTGCAGGAAACTCTACCTCAATGTCTGGCATTGGATCAATGGTAACGATGGCAAACTCATCATGTGTTCTTGGCCTTATTGGAATCACTGCCCTGGTGACTCGCGCGCGGTTGGGAACCCAAGGATGTAGCTGGAATCCTTCAGGAAGAAAAGGCCAGGGATCAGCACGATGAAAGGCCATAGCCGACGACGATGTCGAGGGAGGCACAGAGTCGCTTGGTGTTCTTGCTCTCGCCTCAACAGTGGCGGCTGGTTGTTGGAGAAACCAATGCGAGCTTCTGTAGCTGTATTTGCCAAACGTTGATATGCAAAAATCCCCAAAACTAGCAAAACCCTGGGTGTTACAGTGTCGGGTCCATTTGCCATTGTGACATTCTTTCCAAACGTAAATGTAGTTGGTCCACTCGTCATTGATTCAGTTGGCTTGGGAGGTAAAATCCAAGGAACTGTACACGTAGTACCGGACTTGCCGAACATAAATTTGCTGAAATCTTGGAAAGAAGAGAAAAGTCTGCTGCGGCCATAGGATGAGGATGGAGAATTGTTTATCTACTGCTTTTGTTTGAACCACAAGTTTATATCCGTAAAGAAATCTGTATCCGGGCATTGATTTGAAAAGGAACCATGTACAGGTAGCGTATGAGTGAAGCCAACAGTATTAGTTTTGCAGTTCACAGCCACGTGCCCTCAACGTTTGCATGTAAAACATTTAATTTTAAACGTGCATGCAGCTCTACCATGCATGCTCGAGAGGCAACGGGAACAACACTGGGATTTTGTTACCTTGACCATTGACGAATGCATGCCTGTGGGAGAGTTTGGAGCCATTGGTTCATCTGATCGTAGATTCACTCGCACATACCGTTGGCGAGTGTGATAGTGTTTTGACGCATTTTGAAGAAGATCATTACTATCAAGCCTTGAAAACAGATTTATGTTGAGAAGCTGAGGCCAAATTTCCTTTCTGACGAACTGGAACTTGATTTGCTCCTGTAATCACTATTGGATTAGAAGTCTTTGCAACTGTGGCATAAGAACGTTGATCTCTCATTGTGCTAGAACTCCCAACACGTCTCCATTTCTTTGGTGAGACATGAATCCATGGGTGTGTAGGTTGGATCAGATTCCGTGCATGTTGAATGCCAACATCATTGTTGAGATAGAAAACCAACTTGAATCTCTCACAGTCATGAACTCCGAGATTATAGATCAAGAAACCAACTTCCTTGGAGGAAACCTTGAATTAAAAAATCCAATCATCAACTTCGGAAACCGCAAGGAGATGCGAAGGAGCCCCAAGGACCGAATGTAGAAGTAGACTCACTAATTCCTCAGTAATCCGAAATTTTGAACGAGAAACCGCAACCAGGAGCCAAAAAGTAGGCGAGCCAAAGGAGGAAGCGATATTGGAACTGAGAGTGGATCGTACCTTATGAGAGAAGGCTTTACTAGGCAGGAGATCAAGATCCATGGCTGCCTGGATGATGAGAACACAAGGAGTAGATCAGGGGAGGCCATCGGAGCACTCAACGATGGTGGTGAGGGTTGGAGTCGCCAGGGGCACACGAGTCGCGAGAGCCATCCCTAGTGCAGATTAGAGCCTTCTATGGTTCTGGGTTGGCGTCGGTCTTACTAGAAATATTTAGAGAACAAAAATATTTAGTAAGACTTCAATGCAAATTTTTATTTGGAGAAAATCAAAGGAAAATAGTGTAAAAAGAAGAGCACGAAACTTGGAAAACAAAGTTTTGAACAAAAAATTGGAAAACAATAGAACAAAATAAAAAATATACAAAAAATAAAGAGAAACCCAGAAAGAAATCTTTATAGATAAATGTTATACATAAAAAATTAACAAAACAAATGAGGAAAAATTTACAAGCAAAATTATATACAAAATTTTCAAAACAATTTTCTAAAAAACTTAACAAATAAAGGAACAAACAATTTGAGCAAAGAAATTAAAATAAAAGTTATATACAAATTTTGGAAAACAAAAGTTTGGTAAAAAATTATAAAATTTAAAAACAAAAACATAAAATACAAACAAAAACAAAAACAAAAAATGAGATAGAGAACAGAAGAGTGAGATGCTTATGTGAAAGAGTCTTTATCCTAGTGGTTAGAGCACTTGAGTAGCACCCAATAGACCCAAGTTCAAGTCCTTGTGGGAGCGAATTAAAACAGGTGTGGAATAAAATTAAAAAAAAAATAGGTAGGAGCGTCTTCTGCTGACTTCAGTCAAAAAAGGGATTGAGGTCATTATTATATGGGCCCAGAAAAACATGTGAAACTGGTCTAGAAATATTACGGACAATAGTAATCTTAAGTGGCTGGTAGTGGTAACCATACCTCGCCCAACCGCCCAAACGCAAACAGAGGGAGTGGAGCTCGTCCTGGATTTTTTATTTTTGATTTTTTAAATGTTTTTATAAAAAATGTCGTTGGGTGGTAGATTCCGCCAAACCATTTGGCGGTAGCCAAATGTACCAGCGGTTCCTGTGGGATGGAGGTACCCCAGGGCCCATCACCAGCCGAGACAACAAGCCAGCCAGGGCCCACACCTGACAGGAAGATGGGCCGACATGAAGTCAGCCCACGCAAGCCCACAAGACTTGGAGAACAGGACGCGGGAGGCAGCGCCACCTCCATCACGCGGCGCATCCGGCAGGATTCCTTCCGAAGATCAAGGAGGATAGTATCGCAAGTTGATCAAGATAACCTTCCTAATTTGGTTAGGATATCCCCGAGATGTTCATCCTGTAAACCCTAGGCCTTCAACCTATATAAGGCGGCCTAAGGTAGTCCATTAGGGACATGCAATATTGGATACGCTACTCCACCATATTGTAACCTCAAGAGCTCACCGAGTACCTTCAGGCCTCGCCGAACACATCAATCCCAATTTCGAGCACAGGACATAGGATATTATACCTCCGGGTAGCCCGAACATGTATAAACCTCGTGTCCCTGTGTTACCTCGAGTTCCCTAGGTTCGCGATTGCCCCATTGCCTATAACTCTACCACAAGAATACCCCTTGTGGACTACCGGTCCATAAATCCGACAGTTGGCGCGCCAGGTAGGGGAGATCATGGAGCATCAACAGCTAGCACGACGGCAGATCGTTTCGATGTCATCTTCCTAGAGTTCCTCAAGATCTCACCGAGAACCTTGAGGACCTCACCTTTTTCTCCGACACCCACATCATCATGTCCGTTCCTACGGCGACCCCCAATGAGCCGGCCAAATCTGATGAGGCCGCCCCGCCCGCCTCGTCGCCTACCGTCAGCCTGCTACGACAGAGCCACGCCGATCTGGAGCCACGCCGAAGGATCCCGCAGCCGGAACAACTTTACGCCGGCCTAGATCGCATCGGGGATACCATCTTCGAGTGCATCGCTATGTTCGAGGAAGATCTACGCCCCTTCAAGGATATGTACCTGTTCGGCCTCTCGAACGCAATTGATACCTACTCGGCCCAGCTGTCGAGGCCTGACTCTGCTCAGATCCGCTCTGAGGTTGTGCTGCCCTCTCCCCACTCCTCGGCAGGGAAGTGGTCCAAGTCGCCACCAGCGCACTCCTCTCGGCTCGCCCAGACCAAAGCGACCTGGAGGCCTACACCACGCCCCCAGGGCATGTGGTTTTCGTCTCCGAGGACCTGGCCACTCAGGATGGAGAGACGGAATCGATGGGAAAACGGAGCCACGAGTGCAATGCCGATCCCGCCCGAAGACTCCAAGAGGAGGCCGACGCCACGCAGGCTAACGCCGCCCTACCTCCGCCTCTTGCGGAACCAGCCGCCTGCCTCCCTGAGGATCCGATAGAGGTCGACGGCCCAGAAGTAGACCAGGACAACGATTACCAACTCTGACCCCGTAACCTTAACCGGGATTTCCGGAGAGTCCACGCCGAAGCCCAACATCGCCACCGTGTTTGTCCAACTCGGGCACATGGCTGACAACCCAGACATTGCTGCTGTCAGGGAACACCTCGAGGCTGCCTAGGAGCAGGTCAAGCACTCTTACCGGGCCAGATCCCGATCTGGCTGATCTGGTTTGTCCAGGTTAGGGCACCGGTCAGCGTAGAGCGGGTCCGATCGGGCACATCGCTGCCAGCGGTCCCCACTGCTAGACCCCGTCAACGAGGAGGTGGAGGAGAACCACCAAAACACCGAGGAGCGGGAGCGGCGCAACCTCGGCAATAATCACGCAGAGAGGCATCGTGCCAACGACCATCGCCCAGTGGAGCACCTCCGCGAGCACTTGTGGAACCACTGTCGTGACCTGCGTGATCGGCTGACCGACCGCCACTGCGAGCGCGATGGTGCAGGGAGACCTGGACTGTCAGGCGGTGAAGCCCTAGGACTGCCAGACCAGGTTCCAGTTCGACTACTCTCTTATGGCGGCTCTGATGGATAGGTGGCGCCTAGAGACGCACACCTTCCACCTCACGGTGGGCGAGATGGCGCCCACCCTTCAAGACATGGCCTTCCTGTTGGGCCTGCCGATAGCGGGGCACACCATGCGGGCCCTCGACGCGCTTGTGTCCTGGAGGGCGGACTTGCAGGCGAGGATCGCTGGCGTTCAGCGGAACGCGCGCCCCGCCCCAGATTGCTGACTTCACCAGCACCCACGGCCCCACCAAGAGGTGGCTGCTATAGTTCAGCGTAAGTACCTTCGCTCTTATTTACACGTTGGAACAATGATCAATTTATTGCAACGACTCATTTAATGTGTCATTTATTGCAGTCTGAGTACATGAGGCACGACATCGATGACTGGACCATCCGCCGACACCTCGAGGCACAAGTGCTCTGTCTGTTCGGCTGGGTCATGTTCTACAGCTCCTAGGGGGCTCATATCCCAAGTTCCAAGTAGCTTACGCGCAAGCGGTCGCGGACGACAAGATCGTAGAGATGGCCCAGACCAGCTACGTGTCCGTGGTGCTGGCCGCCACCTACAGGGGACTCTGCGTAGACGTGCAGAAGGTAGGCAGGGAGAGCCGATCTTCACCAGCTGTCCCTTGTTTCTACACCTCTGGTGATACGAGCGGTTCCCGATGGGTCCACTGTAATGGGCGACGCACACTACAACTTCGTCACGCCCGACACCGACTAGCGCGACTACCCAACGATGGGTGCACTGTGGTGCCTTCGGAGGGAAAGAACTGAATCTTGAATTAGTTTTATATATTTTTGTAACTAACACTATTTCTGCAATATTTACAGCCTACCTGGGTGACCACCTAGATGAAGAAGACGTACGCGGACTTCGTCGGCCAGTTCGACAGCCTGGTCGACATGGACGTGCGTTGGACGCCTTATACACCGGAGGTGATCCACGCGTGGGCACACGAGGGCCTCTCCTATCTTTGCCAGCGCGACCAGGAGTACTGGCTGACAAAGAAGCCATTGTTGTATGCAGGGTTAAAAAAACCGGTGC
>JAZFNS010008925.1:6843-17180 GCA_037127165.1 Alloteropsis angusta | reverse complement strand
GTTTATTTCATCAGAGATGCTTCATACGGGGTACAGGCGGCTGGGTAAGAGAGCGTCGGGTGAAAAAAGTTGATCCTTTTTGGCAGAATCATCGTGTAACATCTCGTTTTTATGGGTCTCGGTACTTTTCCACCTCCCNNCGGCGGGCCCAAAACGGGTGAGAAACGTTTTCAATTGTTTAGGATCTTTATAGTATAGATAGATAAGGGTTCATGCCGCTTTTGACCATGAACACGGCTGTTATAATAGTTGTTAACACTCTGTAGAGGTCATACACTTTCACCACAATTCGCGTAAAAGTTCAGAAGAACTTTAGACCTAAACATGCAGTGTTGATTAGGCACATTCATCACATTTTCTTTGGTGTGACTGTATAGAGACGCTACAAGGTCTTTACAAAGACACGATAGTAAACTAGTAACCTGCTAGAGTTTCAGCCACGGTGAGGTCCATACCCCTCCCTAATGAGACTGTACCTTAGCAAAGGTTACTCCTCCAAGAGGACCGGCTATGACCCCTCACCATCCCCCTCCTTGCCCCTTTCGGTAAGGCCTACTGGTTACCCTATGTCTAATTAATTAGCTAAGATCAGAGCCATATAGTAATTGTGATTGTACTGTTTTTCCGGGTGGTTCTCCATGTTCCAATTAACATCATCATCACATTGTAATTAAAGCATAGGTAGAAGGATGGTTAGAGACACTTGCATTTACGTCACGCAAAGTTATTCTCAATGCTTTATGCTATTTCTCACTTGATGATCTTTGATCTTGAAGTCAACGGACGATGATACTTCTTCTTGAAGCAATCGTCGACACAACATACAAAGCACACAAAAAGTACAACTAAGAACAATACACCATGCAAAGATAAGCCGAGATATAAACTAATTAGATTTTAATCAGAAAGGATATGAAATAATTATTTATCATATTAACAATTATTATAATAAGCCATCAATACTTCATTGTAGGTGCTCTCTCCGAGTGCATAGCAAGCCATCAATACTAAATTATAACAAAAGTCAACAGTAGCATATATTTCAAAGCCGAGTCAATGTTTTCATAAATAGTAGCAACACACGAGTACGTTGCTAGTCTAAACTAAAAACCTAAGGCCCCGTTTGGAATGGAGTTTTTTCAAAAGAATTTCAAAGGATTCCTCTTCCTGTATTTTGCTGATGTCATGGGGCGTTTGGAATGGAGGAATGGAACTTCCCGTTCGAGAGGAAAGTTTTCGATTCCCCCACAAAACACAGGAATAAAAACATCCGCTGTGAGCCAAAGTTTTTCGTTGATGGCTGAAGAAAGCACTCGCATGGAGAGAGGGAGAGAGAGCAGAGCGTGCCTGTGCGCCCGGAACCTCCATGAGCAACTAGATCGAGCCATTGGCACAACGCTGAGCTTCCACCAACAACCTTCCAGCAGTCTGAGCGCCGTGGCCTCACATGCCTCTGCCGGCGCTGCCCTTTGGAGGAGCCCCAGCAGGCCAGCCTCTTGGCTCCTCGCTGCCCCGAGCTCATGTCTCAATGTGTCCCTTTTCATGGCTTTTGGTGAGAGGAGAGAGAGGAAACAATACGAGCAAGAGGTAGAAGATGAGAGGAATTGGGGATGTCCTGGACTGGCTGAGAAAGGGAAGGGATGACACAGTGATTTTTTTTTAGAAAATAAGGACACCGTAATTGATACAAAAAAATAAAAAGAGAACATATATATGAAGGGATGAGTTGTGTGGTGTTGAACACTTCGTGTGTTAGATACAGCAAGTTCAAAAGTGATGTTAATCAGACCGTTATTAAATACTAATACAATTTTATCAGTTGCATGTTTTATGATTTCTATGGTAAAAACTCCTGCGTTCCAAACACCTCTGTGTATGTATTCCTGTGTTTTTCCCATCCTTTGTTTTGCTACTACACTCCATCCTATTCCTCTGGTTTATTCCTTTCCTGTGTTTTATATTCCTCCGTTCCAAACAAGCCCTAAAACATAATTGCAAAAACCCCCTAGAGAACTTCCTAACTAACCCGCACTCATCTCTCTCCTTCATAGGCTGACAAACGGGTCCCACCATACTCTCTCTCTCTCCCTCACCGGGCTTGGCCCACACTTCTCGCTCCCCTCTCTTCCCCCGCAACGGGCCTAGCCCATTCTGTTTTTCTCTTTTTTTCCCCCATCTACAAAACCGATCGGCCCACTTTTCTTTTTCCTTTTCTTTTTCTCATTTTCTCCGGACTGGGCCCCACCCCTCTTCTTCTCTCCTCCTCTTCCCTCGTCTCTTTCACGCACGCACGCTTGGTCTTGACGAGCGGCGGCGGTGCAGACCGGCAGACAGAATCGCCAGCGGCGGCGGCTCGATTCCCTGGCCATGGAAACCCACCGAGTAGATCTGCTTCAACGCCCCCTACTCACTGATGGATAGAAGCCCCAACACTGCTGGCTCGACGGCGGCGAACATCGGCACCCGAGGGCGACGGCGGCGGAAACCTACGGCGCGCGACGACCGGACCAGCGGTTCTGAACACTCCTACAGCTTCTCCATACCACTATGAATATGGTGCGCACCTAACCCTAGGCCATAAGCGGCTCTAGCCTAGGCCCCCTCGGCGACCGCCATGGTTCGATGGAGCACCGGGGCGGCGCTCACGTTCCGGCGAGCCAGGGCACGGCTTCAGGATAAAAACAGCACTGAAAGCAGCGCACAAACATAGAACACCCAGCTACGGTGTTGGGAAGCTAAAAGAAAAGAGGGTCGAAAGGCAAGGCTCACCATGAGGGCATCAAGTTCGGTCGGCCGGCGGCGGAGCTAGAGGTAGAAGAAAGCCTTTGGCCGGCGGCTGTGGTGATTGTCTTCTTGCACAAACGGAGGAAAAGAACGTTGGAAAACTGAGCTTGGTCTGGACAACGGGAATTGAACTGAGCTATGGTGCAGCCCTGGTCGGCAATGATGTCCCTCGGCGCCGAGCAGGAAAGCAAAAGGGAGAGAAGGGTCGTTGGCAACGGTTTTAAGGGTCAAGCCACCGCACACGACTCGTCCACGACAAGCTGAACTCATGCGCATAGGTCTCCAGATTTCACCTGTGAACTTTCCAAACGTGTATAATGAAAGTTGTAGTCAAAGCATAGTTCTTCAATTCCATTAATGTGACCTTGGTCTTAAATTTAGTAATTTCAAAGATATCTGCCCCTGAATCTTGGTCGGAACGCTGAGTTGAGGTTCTCATTTAACCTCTCTGAATTCCATTCAAGTTCTCTCACCATTTCAAATGTAATTCTTTCAAACTCATATAAGAAAACTTGTAGCATAAACATAGAGCTTTAAATCCTTCAATATAACCTTGAGTTATAACTCAATGGTTTAAGAAATATGATGCTCTGACCATCTGCCACAAGCCCACAACACTGAATTGGAGAGCTCAAACAATTTTTCTGAATCGTTTCAACCGGCATGTGTTCAACCGGTCTGTCACACCTCGCCGAGCTCTGTCACCACTCACCGGATGGACGGGTCTTCAACGGATGGACCGACGGCCTTGTCATCATTTCTATAGATTATAACATGAGGTGGGAGCAATCAATGTATAAATTAAGCCAACCATGTTGAATAGGATTACAATGTCAATGAATAATATATAAAAAAGTTTTTAAAAAAGTATAAGGCAATATGAGACTTTAGTGAGATGGAGTGAACAAAACTATAATTAATTGACCAAAAAATCTTGAGAGAAACATTTAATAAATTCTTGGATTCTTGAACCAATTCAACTAAAAAGTTCAAAAAAGTTCAAGATAACAACGGTGAAAAGTTGGGGAACAAAAAAAAGTACAGCATTAAAAAATAAAAAAAAATAAAAATGCATACTAAGAACTGCCCGTTGCAACGCACGGACACATTTACTAGTTTTCTTTTCAAATGTAGGCAAATATTTGCTTCTGTTTAATTTTTGGTTCGTCGTTTCTAGGAGCCTCGGACCGTAACATCCAGTCCCCTATGCTGGCTCTGCTTATTTTGTTCTGTCGGTGATGCTGACTCCACCTGTATCACGAGGCGTATTCAGCTCGAAGCCACGGTTGTGCATAACTGCATATACGGGTCGGCCTCCCCGTGCATCGGATTGTGGCTGGCGCAAATAACTTCCCATCTATTGTTTGTTTTTTAACAACCGGATTTTGGGTTCAAATTAATAGATAGAAATTGTTTTATTTAGTTTTATCATTATAATTTTTTTCATATAAACCCAGAGTAATATATAATATATTTTTGGAACCTGAGTTCAGGTGAGAAGTAAATAACTTATATTGATTTTTTTTGCTTTTGATATAATTAATATAAATATTATGTATTTTAACATGACTAAACTGACGATGCACAATTTATGGTTGAAAGTTGTACTGATTTTGATAAGATTTTGATAAGTTATATTTTAATGTTTAGATTGAGATATATGTTATTGGATTGATGCATACCAATTTTGAAAATAGTTAGAATTTTATTTGAGTTTGAATTTGAAACTTAATGGGAATTTTGTCTCATGCATAACATCACCATTTAATTTTTAGTTTAATTTAATTTTTAGTTTGAGTTTGAAATCTAGGTTATTGGCACAATTCTTACCATTACCATTTTGAACACAACCTTCAGCTTGCTATGGATGGATGTGCATATCAAGTCTCAATTTTCATGTCGCTTTTTTCTAGATCTTGTTCGAATTCTGCATGTGATTGCATCATCTATCATTCATTTTGTCCTAATGTTTAGATCTTGATTGGTTCACTAATCACAATACTCCATAGCAAGACATTATCATATATCTACTCCTCATTGTTGCTAGTGGTTTATCACCCTGCTTTGGTTGCCACATTAGGATGATACTCAGTCTTGACTGCCTAATTCTAATGAGATCATATAGTGGCTATGACATGACTCTATAGCGGTGTTATAATTGTTGTGATTCTAATACTTGTCTAAGTAAAACTCTTCAAAAATAAATGAAATGAAATGAAATGAAATACCATTTTAATTTTTTTGGTTGTATTATATTTATATGTGTTTTGCAAGTAATTTTTATTTTTCTATCATCTCCCGAATTCAAATACAATACTACTAATTATCTCTTATTAATATAATTAAACGAATTTATTGGAATAAGTTTAATGATTAATACTATCTTATAAAATCAATATTGTATTTTATTAGCAAGGTAATTTTAGGTCCTATGTCAAAATTAAGCTTTATTTGTATTCATTTTATTATTTAGAAATTATATTTAATTCATGCTATTAAAAATATAATATTATTTTTATTACCATACTAATAAAAATATACTATATAATATAGTGTTTAATTAATTTATATCGATTTAGTTATTTATTAATAGTATTTGGCACATACGTTTTATTTAGCTATATATTGCTTCCAAATTCATACACAAAAGAACTATTAATTTTTTAATTTTTATTCTGAATTTAGCTATGTATTTTTTGATGGGATGCTATTTGCACTAAAAAATCATTATGACGTGAATTAATTGTAGCTTAGTTGTTTAGGTTTCTAGTGATGGAATATGTCCAATGGGTTTGGGTTCCTAAATCAGCACGGGTGTCACACAGCGAGGCGTCTATGGTGACTTCGTCAATCTCAAGATCGCAGCAACATGGCAAATCTTTTAGAGGTGCACATAAGGGTAGGGTTTACTACATGTATTCATCGGGATGATGTGGACGCATGCACGAATGCATGCAATTTACCATACCCCTGAGTGGACGCAGCATGCGGACACGGCTTCAGCCTTCAGCCACATCATTGCTCAATTTTCACAACTGGTGTGCTTTCTGCCCGGTGCCAGTCAGAGTCTCACACACATCATGGCTCGAATAGCTACAAATTCACACACGAAAACTAGTATATCCTATATTTCTCTAATATGCTCACGTAAAAAAGTACATATGATGTTCTAGCAACGTTTTGGCTTCGTGGACAACTATATATGATGCTCTTTCTCATGGGTGGCATGAATTTTACATGGCACAAACGCACCCTTCGGTGGTCGGATCGTTCGCGCCACCTATTATAATTTCACGTTGATCTTGCAGGAACGCTAATTGGATCCATCGAAAGTTAAAAATAAATAAAAAATCAGATTGATATTTAATTTGCATTTTTATTTAGAGTTATAACAGTATTCGACATGGACACTTGTTGCTAATTTGTTTTGTATTCTAAAATTAGCTATTACTAATCATTTTTATGAGAATTTTTAGTGGTAAGGAAAACCGCTGGATGTAAAAAATCCAACAGTGTATGTTATTCTTTTTTTAATTAACATGGAAATTTTTAGGCCTCTCGGCGAACCTGGTGGCTTCCGAAGTTGGAGTCCGAGTACGATATGAGGTATTATGTTGGTATGTACATACATATAGTAAATAACTGGAGTTGGAATCCAATAGAAGATATTAAACAATTATTTTCTATCCGTGTCACGTCAGAGTCCATATTTTACGTCCAATCAAATAAAAGTTAATTTTACCTTTTAATAATTAATATGAGAATTGGTAGAGCCTTAGATTTAAATAAAATCTAACGGTGTATATTCTTCTTTTTTGGATTAACGTGGGAATTTCTAGACCCTTACCTCTTTTAAAATTAATATGAGAATTTGTATACCTTTAAATTTAAATAAAATCCAATAATACATAAATTTCTCTTTTTTTATTAACGTGCAAATTTATAGAACCTCACCTCTTATTAGAATATTTTTGAGAGCAGCGACAATAGCAGTGAAGAGAAGAAACAGCCTTACCGGTGGCAGTAGAAAAGGTATTAATCTTCGTGCGAAAAAGTAATATGAGTCATCATAATTCAGACTCATACTCAACTGATTACTTATCTCTACCTATATATATAAATTTCTCAAGATAAAATTGCTTCTTGCAAAATTTTAGTCCGTTATATGTCTCTCGATCAGATTACAAAGTGGTCTATCGTATACGTCTACTCATCGAATTACCATCTTTTGTCTTGTATATGAAGAGGATAACTCGTAGCAATGCACGAGCACTTTGCTAGTAAATATGAACAGGAACTCCAAATTACTCCATTAAGTATGTCCAAAGAATGAATAAACCCCTAAAGTCTTTCTTGGTTCATCTTACCTATATTATGTCATTGGGTCCAAATTATCCTTTGGTAAAATTTATCATTTTGTTTCTCCATGCATAAGTTGAGTCTTAGTATGAAATTTTGTAGGGTGGTAATGGACACTACAACGCATGTCAAGAAAATGAGTAAAATAAATGAGTGGTTCTCGAACTTGTCTCAAGATGCCATTTAGATATCTAAACTCTTAAAATGCATGTTTAGAACCCTAAACTTGTCTGGAGGTGTCACTAAGGTCTCTAAACTTTTGACATGCATCTTCAAGTCCACAAACTTGCCTCAGTGTTTCATTTGAGTCTCTAAACTCTCGAGATGAATTTCACATCCCTAAAGTTGTCATTAATTAATTATATTCAAAATATGGACTGTTTATTTTCTAGTCAATTTACTTTGAAATCTTACCACTAAGACCATTTTAATTCTAAATTAGCTATTTGTTAATCACACTCGTCATGGGTCAATCAAGACCACTGGATCATTGAAAACATCAACGATGAATATTATAACATTTAAAATCAATGATGAATATTCCTACTACTAGTTATATTTTGCATGCATGCTGTATAATGTTATTAAGATAATTTTTTCTCATTCTCAATAAAAATTAAAATAACATATTGAGAGTTTAGGGATCGCTGTGCCACATGTGTTTCTATAGTCTAAGGCTATTTCTGCAGCCACCGACAGGTGGGTCCAATGATAGGGAGCCCATCCGAGTGGATCAAACACACCGAGGGCCACAGAGAGAAGGGTACGGATTGCCCCAGGAAAACCCAACCAACGAACTCTCCCGCTCGGCCATCGTCTTCTTCCTCTCGGCGCCCCGACTATAAAACTCCCCTTCCGTCACAAAGCAACCATGCCGTGAATAGAGAGGCATCCCACTCTTCCGACCGTGTGCACTACTAATCAAGAAGAGCAAGCAGGACGTCTGCACCCTGTCCGACTACTAACCAAGAAGAGCCAGCAAGAACCAGACGGCTACGAGACAGAGCACAGCCGGGCCGGCTAGGATGGCGAAGGAGGAGACGCCGCCGCAGCCACAGCCGCAGCCGGACCAGGGATGCGGGGATGCGGGGAGGGAGGAAATGGCAGTGACCAGGTGAGGCAATGGAGGATTCGGCGGAGAAAGAACGGAGGATTCGGAATTTTCTGATTTCTTGATTTCTGACACCTTCTTCCCCAATTTTCTTGAGAAAGTTCTAACACAGAGAAGGGGGAGGAGAAGAAGGAGCCCCGGCTGGACAAGGGGAAGGGAGTTGAAGCAGCAGAACGGCAGGACAGGTACAAGCACGTAGCTGGCTCAAGAATGGAGGGTTTACCATTGCTGCTTCAGTTCTTGGTGCTTTCTTGAAACCAACTTGGTTCCCAATCTTTTTGATCAGCACTGCCATGGAAATGGGGGAGGAAGAGGCGGTCCGGTCTGATGACAACCAGCGAGGAGCGGGAGGACGGGACGAGGAGATTTCCTTCGTGCCCAGGTGAGAAGGGAGGAACCGACGTTTCTTCGCTGATTGTGATTGAAATTTGACTCCATTAACAATGTTCTTGCTGAGCAATAGGTACGCGATGGTGATGGAGAAGGGGAGGAGGAGGAGGCGCCCCGGTTGGAGCAGCAGTCCGACACGGCGGACGAAATTGAAAGAGCTCGACGATTTCGGGCCTGGATCGGCATGTTCTTCCTCTCCACTGGTGGCGCAAAGTTCGACGACTGCCGGAGGCCGTGCCCGTGATTCGTCTCCACCGGCGACAGCGGCGGCCGACGCGTCATCAAGCGGGGCACGAAGCAGGACGGTACCAGACGAGACCGCAGCGGAGGCGAAGATCCCTCAGCTGAAGAAACAAAGCCACCGCCAGAAGAGAGCAGAGCTTCGTGGAGCTGTACACCGCTTGATCCCAAATGAAGCGCTCAAGATCTCGGACAATGGGACCTTTACGCAGATGGCGACTGCCATGCAGAGCGTGAGGGGCACAGACTTCGACTTCACCAACCTGTCTGGAGAAGCTGCCTTGCGACTGGTTCTTCCGCCCGGAACACGTGTGGGTACTGGTAATCTTGGCCTTTACAGGGCCTGGATTGATTCTATGACTCAGTTGCAGTAGTCTGCCCTGAACCTCGCTTTGCAGAAATGTAACAGCAATGCCTTCAAACTCAGTTGCAGAAATGTGTTTTAGTTCCTGCATTTGCCACTTTGCCAGTGCCTCCTTCACCTCTGCAAACTGCATGTTTACCCTTTAGAGAAACGTACCTAGGCAACTAACAGTTCCCAAATCAGCTGGCCATGCAGTTCCCCATTTGTCAGGATTAAGCATGCATATCCTGCGAAATTGTTATTGCCCAGACCCCCAGCCGTTTGCATGGTTCAGCCTGTGAGTAGCAACTAACAAGTGACACCATCTGAATCAGCATTCCAATTCCAGTAAGCATCAGTTCCCTGAAAACCAGGAACAGCTCTCAACTTTCAGTCAGCAGCCTGCAAAGCAACCAGACTCCAGGTCCTCGCCCTAGCCATTTCGTCAAACACACTGAGGGCGTCGCTGCCCTTGCCTTCCCCACCTTCCCGCCGCAGCCCCGTGCACGGGGACGCGTCGTGCAGAGGCGTCGTCTTCATCGCGGCCCATCACCCGCCGCAGCACGGCCACGACCTCATCGACGCAGCATAAAAAGCCAGCAGCAGTGCCGGCGAGGAACCACTGGAAGAGGCGAGGCGAGGCGACGTACGGGGACGGCCATATCAGCTGCGCGGCGCTGACGAAATCCCTGCGTGGATTGGGGCACCGACCGACGGCGGCGGAGCAACCTCGGCTCGGCGCCGTATCCGCCTCGGCTGTCGGCAACTCCGCGCTCTACGCATGCATGTCCGCAACTCTGAACTCTGAATACTGAGACGACGATGCCATTCAGTTCGTCAGGTATAACTTCTGGGAGTCATTTACCTACGTGCCATTTAGAAAGTTGCCAGTTATTTGTGTGCCATTAAAAAGTTTCTAGACACCTGTATGTCATGAGCTAAATTTCCTATTACCCTTGTACCATTTTGGATGGATGGTGCCATTAAGAAAGTTGCCAGTTACCTGTGCGCCATTAAAAAGTTTCTAGACACTTGTATGCCATGAGCTAAATTTCCTATTACCCTTGTACCATTTTGGATGAATGAAGAGTTAACAGAGGTGTTAGATGA
>JAZFNS010076335.1:0-15634 GCA_037127165.1 Alloteropsis angusta | reverse complement strand
TCGGAGGAAACGTAATAAGATCGAGAGCCAAGTGCCTTTGCATTGCGGCCGTGCAAGAAGTCGCAATGGAAACCGACAGGAGCGAAGAATAGATCGAGATGAAACGCACGCACAGCGACACGACACGAGCGACCACTGCACGTGCCATGCTGCGTCTGCGACTTCGAGGACAAAGCAGATGAAGAACCACCGGTCATCCCAGCAAAAGATTTAATTAAGCGCAGCAGAAAAATTATTGCTTACCATGCAGCTCAATCTGAGCTTTATCTTAAATAAAATTCATTTTGACTAGATTTCTTGGTCTAATTTTTTTACTAGATTTATTAAAAATATATAATAACATCTACTCGACCAAATAAACGCACTGTCAGGATATATAGATCTAACAACTTGGCAGATGGATACATTGATCTAACAACTTTTCAAATGGGCATCTGATGACTCGTACAATGCTTAATTTAGTGCGACAATTTGATAAATTGGTGCATTTGTGGTCCAAAAAGTTACAAGAATAATTTATTTGGCAATACTGGATCACAAGGTGATGGTATATTCATGACAGAACAAACAATTGAGCATTATTTGGCTACTGATATTCGTGTCACAACGAACGATGTATTTGGCAAAACCAAGAACCTTTATTTCAAAGTAAAAAAAAATCTGCATTGCAAATGATAGATGCTTTGTTTCTCCATAGTAATAGTTTCTTCTGATTTTGACTTTACAAACAATTTATATGGAATGTTAGAAACCTTGTTTACCCTAATTATATAATCTATTTTCTTAGTATTTGGCCAAAAAGGGAGCTTCCATGTTCACTTTCAAGGCCTAGAAATTCTCACGCTAACCGGAGAAAAAATAATTAAAATTATCCAATACTGTCATTACAATAAAAATAGCCTAAAATAACATTATGTTATTTATGAATTACTCACTAATACCATTATAAAAAATTGACCTAAAAATAAATGGGCTAAATATACTACTTTAACATCTATTATCTTAGTATTTCACAACAAACGGAGCCTCCACATTCGATCTCAAGGCCTGGAATTCCCACATTAATCTGAGAAAATAAGGAAAATTTAAAATTACCCGCCACAATCATTATAATAAATAATAGCCCAAACTACCCTTATACTATTTATAAATTAGTCACTAATGCCATTATAAAAAATTGGCATAAAAATACGTGGTCTAAATATACTACTTTAATTAATCTAAGAAAATAAAGGAAAAATCATTGTCACTTTGATGGGCTAGATTTTGCTGGTTTATATCATCTGAATGTATAATATTCAAATGGAATAAAGGATTCAAAAGAGTGTCATGAGGTTCTTTTTTGAAAATCTTATATTATTTGTTTATATCTATCTGCAACCATGTTTTATGGTCTTTATTGTTATAAATGTCAGTACCTATCCTACATATGTACAACTAGGTCGGGCCAGCGCGCTTCGCCGCGCCCGTTAGTGGGCCGTTTTTGGAGAGAGAGAGGCCTGCCTATGCATCTCAGTGGGCCGCGTGTGATACGCATTCGGGCCTGTGTACGCCGTGGAGGAGACACGTCACCGGCAGGCGGCCGCCTGTCTCTGCCGGTTCGTGCGTCCATGCGCCCGATATAATTGTGAGTGGGGGGCGGCATCGTTTCGCGCGCTGGTAGGTGAGACTCCAGAGAACACCGAAGTGTCTGCCGCGGGAAAAGCATCGTCGTCTCCGTCTTGGCGATGGCGGGAACCAAGAGGTGCGGCGGACCGAATCCGTCTCCCCGGCCAAGGAAGCTGAGGCGTGTGGTAGGTTCTTTTCCCGATCCCTGGTGTGCAGATCTTTCTTTGCTGTTCTTCACATTGTTGGGCTCTATTTATGTGGATCAGGGTGACGGATCCAGCGATGTGGTCTCTGCTATGGCAGCGCGTCTGGCAGATGGGGGCGATTCGGATGGATCAGATGATGAGTGGGGTCTCCTTTTTCTGAACGCAACACCAGAAGCCGTATCGGCATTCGATTGGTCTGAGCTTATTGGGGTGCTGGACCGTGAAGAAGTGCGCAGGACCCTTCTCTCTGAGGACGGCGCTCCTCTGCCAGATCTTCCTTTGGTGAGCTGTGTTACATAAGTGTAGATTGCCTGGATGTACCTGTAGCATTTATTCATGACCAGCGTGTTTTGTGTGAAGAAAGGCGCAGTACACATCCACAGATCAGAGAATCGCGTTTCTGTGATGTTGGATCAACACTGGTGCACGGTAGTATAGCAAATCCATTGGCCTAAGATAAGGCAACAAACTGGGCAATGCATGTCTGTTGTCTGAAGCATACATGTGTCTTTGGTTTCCTGTATGCAGCATGCATGGTTAGTTTCAGTGTTTTGTGCCATGTATAAAGATTAGGTAAAGAAGATTTCGATAGTCTAAAACTTAACATTGTAATGAAACTTTTTTTAAGGGATACAGATGATAAAGGACGGTGAACAGATACATGTATACTGCAATGTGTGCCTTTTGGATTTTGCATGCACTGTAAGCTGTGAAACGCTGATGGAGTATCTCTGTTGGCGAGTAAATTGCAGACTGTTTGTGTTGATGCTGCATGATTTCGTTTGTTTTTGTTTATGGAATAGCATGATTTGTATATATACATAGGCTGCAGAGGATTCTTATACTGTAAAATAAAGCAACACAATTAATTTTTGGTAGCTACGGATGATATAGGATGGACCATACATAAATTTGCATGACAATGTGTGCCTTTTGGACCTAACATGCAGTTTGATATGTGACATGAACATGGACTGTCTCTGTCGTTTAATAAAGGACATGTTCTTTTTTGTTATATTCTCTGATTTTGTGTGTTGCATGTATGGAACAGAATGTTCAGCGGGCCTATGTCTCTAGGCACACGATGCTCAGAGATATTACCACATACCTTGGGCTGCAGACCGTCGACTTTGGTCTTGTCTTTGAACCCAAGGGAATCATCCGTGGCTGGATTGAGCTTGAAGTCCCACCTTCTCGCCATGACCCGGTGGTTGTGCGTAAGAAGTTCTATGGTGACGACACCACCACCAGGTACCAGGCCAGAGAGAGCGCATGTGGTGCTGCAATACAGTATATGCAGAGGTTCTGTTCTGTTCTGGTGGACGATGCGAACCTGCAGAGGCTGCGCTCAGCCGAGAAGAGGGCGCTGACAGCTGAAAGCTGGTGTTCTCTTTTTTGGGGATGTTATTGACGATGGCACAGCTAGGAATAAGGTCATTCGTGCTGCTCATGAGTCGTTCTTCTCAGAGGCAAAGAATCTGTGCAAGGACAGTGGAGAACTCTTTGGACGTGGAGTTATCACTGTTGCAGGTAGCTCATCTGGTCAGGAAAAGATCTGCTATGGCGGTCCAAGGCCTCCTATCACCCATGCTCAAAAATTTGCTTTTAGGCTGGTGCACCTTGTGAACGGGAGTGCAGACATCGTGAAGCTTGTTGATGAAACGGTGAGCGAGGATATCATGAACTAAGCTAAACTGTAAATATGTCCTGTGATTGGTAATTGCACATTCACTGATACTCTTTTGTTTGCAGGGCCGAACCTAGATCAGGGATGGACGTGCGTATGCAGGGAAGGATGTTCTGTACATAGGAAAATCTTTTGATATGGGCAATGGGATAGGCACCCATTTGTTCCTGATAGGCACACTAATGGTAGTCGTGCTGTAGACTTGCATTCCAGTGGTGTCACTGCATCTGGGTTTGATAGCAGGCACGTATAATCTTAGGAATGCCAATGCTGCCGTGGTGGTGCAATTGAAGTTAGGTGTGCTAGCTGCATGGGTAGCTATGCATGGGCCGTCGGGATAAATGGTTATCTCTGTCAGTGCCTTTGGCTTGTGCAACGGAAATGTGTAAGGGCATCTCCATGATATGCAGAACATGGAATATTTTGAACTGTAATATAATGCCACCATTTCCATTCTGCCTGTGCATGCTTTATTTCCTCAATATGGTGAGCATTGTTACCTGATGTGGTGGAGGACTGGGATGTACCATGTAATGGGACGTAACAGGCAAAAAAGGAAGATGTGATAGAGGAAGGGACCTAAAATAGGCTGGTGCCACGCAATTTATTTGGCCAGTCGGCAATTGAGCTCAGCTATCAGCTATCCAGACAAAAGAGTAGCAAGGGAGATAGGCAGCTAGGGCAGGGACTGGAGTTTGATACGGTATAAACAGAGGTGGTGCATGGGTGGGAAGATATAAATTCGTTTTTTTTTGGATGTGCATGAATGCTGTAGCCGTGTAGCAGAGGCAGCAACAGATCGTTCGTGTCTGAACGGTATCTGAAATGAGTCTGCATATAACAATGAATGAATGCACCGTGCTTTTCAGTAGGTGTGGTAGACTGTAAGCATTTTTTCAGGAAGAGCGAGCAGGCTGTCTGCATGTATTTGGCGAAGTTGCAGGATAACACATTCAGGGATCATTCATGAAACAGAGGATAGCATAACAGCATAGGATACTTATATGTCTGGAATTATGTAGCAACACATATTTCTGGCAACGCAGTGCCGGACGCACATTTAACCAAAGCAGTCGCACACATGGTCCTACTATTCGACCATTACAACATGTCCAGTGTTCACAGGGTACTGAAACAGCTTAATTTACAGACACCACGCATTTGGTTCGTTACATAGAAGTTGCGTAGCAGACGATATGTTACACTAACGGTTTTCCAAAAGGCGTTCACTGGAAACATATGCAGGATACGCAGTTTCCTTTCGCCAGGCCGAAGCAAACTCTCAACATGACATGTCCCTGTCCCTCATCCACCATGCAGACTGTATGAAGGCGTGAATTTCAGAATTAGTTCAGTTGGAGGGTGGACTATCATGGCTGAGTCAGTGAGGCTCTCAGTGGCTTACCATGGCCCTAGCATGCATCATCTGTCAGCAGACGCCTCCTCGCCTTAGGCGGTGCGGCATTTTCTGAATCACTGAAACATAAAAACAGTTTGGGATGTAAAAGGAAACAGACCGAATCGTTGACAACTCTAGTGGAGTCAATAATGGAAGGCCGCGTATGGAACAGAGCTGTCCTATTGGGTGAAAGCATACGGCGTGTGCCAACAATAGTTAACCGTGGAGAAGAGAATAGACAGGCAGAGCACATGAGGTGATCGTACTGTGCGTACCTTAGGCTGCCTTGGTCTGCCTTTTGTTCAGGCCCTGCTGACCTGCGTTTAGTCTTCCTTCTCTGCGAAATTGTTACATCTATTTTAGGGATCCCACTGCAGTGCTGACTATGTAAAGTACCGGTAAACCATGCTTGGGTAACGATCACAATCGGAGATGTGGTACGTAGGAATGGGACGTTACCTCCGATATAGCAGGCGTGTGTTGCTGCGATGGAGCATCAAGACCCGTTTGAGTGTCTGTTTCCTGTATACAGGAACTTAAGGTCAGAAGAACGCACTGCACAAGTATATGTAATGAAATAGAAGGGAAAGCAGCAGAAGGAGTACCTCTGGTACTGGAGTAGTTTCAGAGGCAGGCACAGGAGTCTCTTTCCCTTTTTGTTCATCCTGGTTAGGACGGGTTTTGCCAGATCAGGAAACACATATACAGACATAGGCACACATATGTATTTATACGCGTAACTATCGTCATTCATACATATGCATCATTTTGCGCAGATGACACAAAGCATGTGAAGACAGGGTGTGCTGTAGGCACATATATATGTAGATATTCATTACCGTCGTCAGCGAGGTCGCCGGAGTTGCGTTAGCCTGAAGTACATCACTTGACTCTCGGTGGGTGTCCTCTGCCGTAGCACGTGGCAGGTCCGCTGTACAGCAGATTATAGTCTTTGTGAATGCTAAATGTTTATAAGGGGGCGACAATCAAAGGGTGACCATTACATTACATCTGTGCAATCATACCTGTTGTGGATGGTAACGGAACCGTGGTGCTGCTGGCCCCAATAATACCATCAACCTGGTATGTGATTGTTGTGCGTTGGAGGGACGCCCTCGAAACACTGACGCGCAGCTCAAATTGCCTTCCATAGAGCGCCGTGATCCGAGTGGGCAGGAAAGCTCCAGTTCCTCCTTCATTGTCTATCAGGGCATCAGCTGGGATACCGACGATTTCCTCTGCAACGGTGCCAAAGAAAACCAGTTCGATGGTTGGTTCCTTGCTCTGGTTCGCCGGAGGATCAGGGTCAGAAACAATAAGGGGTAGGCGATATCTGAAAGAAACAACAATCTATGATTGTCAATGGTGTTCCTTGCGTAGAGAAAAGGAAAAGTATCCGTGAGAGTCAAGAGGGCCAAGGCATAACCTTGGTATGGCACTGGTGCACGGACATCTCGGGTTAGCGCATTTGTACTTGTCGCCGTCGGCCTGTGCGGCTCTATTGCACTTTTCACACGCGATGTACCACCATGATTGATTGCCGACAATCCGGCTGATCTTGACAGTGACGATGTACCTGTTGTTCTGGAAGCACGAATTTCAGCATATCTTTACGGGACATATTGGGCCGCTTTTTTACAGAGATGTGTAACTCACATAGATAACGTGAGGATTGTCGAATTCGGCCAGCTTCGCAACTGTGATTTTCTCTGGGTTAAGTTGAGCAGCACCTGGACCATGCCAGACCGGTGGTTCTATTCTGCCAGCGCACCTATATATTTTTTTTGTGCGGTCGTGAAGGTGGTCATATTAAACTGGAAGGAATGGCTGTAATCTGGGAACACGTTCGAAAGAATGCAAAGCCAGAAAGCATACTGACCTGGCCTGCAGAGCCATCGCCTCTGGTATGTCAGGGTTGGCATACCACTTGCAGAGCGTAGATCCTTGCAGGGATAATCTTCCTGCAAAAAAAGGATAAAAGATGAGGCTGCACTATATATATGTACCATATGGACATTGTGAAATCATACAGCCTGCAGAGTTGGCACCTTCGAACTCTCCACAGGTCGTGCCGACAAAAAGCAGAACCACAGGCGCCTGTGCTGTGTTGGCCATGTAAGTATCGGCATCAAATGCGTCTGCATGATCATTCCATAACGCAACGGTCACTGTTTCCCTGGAAATTTGTCACAATAACAGAAATTAGTATAAAGGAATAAGATAGGGAAATCAGTGTTTCAGAAATCGTGCGCAGGTTCCATCGCTGATGTACAAACCTTCCATCGGTTATGTGGACGTTACGTAATTTTTTTGGTCCAGATTTTGTGTTCTGTATTCGCGCGTGTGTGCAGCCAGTGAAGACTCCTATGGTGTCTACAATCACATACAGTACAATGCATATATAATAAGGCAATAACAACATAACATGTGGACATGTTTTCTTTGGCTAACGCAATGTTAGGCATAAAAACACAGGTAGCTACGAAATAACAGAATCGGAGTCAAATGAGAATAAATGTATAATGCAGGAGGTCTTGGAAGGATTTTTTTTTGACTTGTGTAAAGGAAAGGTACAGACATGTGATGTCTGCTTTTTTTTGATCTGACAATATGGACGAAATCAAGCAATGTAAACAAAGGAAGCACTTGTAGGCCTGGCGCAATGGTACAGATTGTTTTTTGTACACAGAGCTACTAATCGTAACGGCTGTACATTGCCTTAAGGATATGGCAGCACGAAACAGCAGCTTACCGGAGCAGAACTTGTTCTTGCCTATCCTGGTCCGGAGAACCTCGTAACTTGCGAGATTATACGCGTATCTGGGAAATGTGGGTGGAACGGGTGTTATCTCTGTTACCTTGGTGTGCACTGTAAACTTCATCATATAGGGGTGGTCGACTGGACAGTACGAAAGCCGAGCATCACAGACTTGGAAGTACTTGATATAATAAAGGGACCCCTCCATAATCAAAGGCTCAAAAAGATGCAGCCATTGCTGTGGAATCTGCCCTTCCATGGCTTTGCCCTGGCCAAAAAAAATTGTTCAAAAAAAGGATCAAACCCAGACATATATGTAAATGTATGTGCAATAGATTAAAAAGAAGGAACCAGCGGGTACCTCTTCATCTAGTAATATAAGATCTATCCTCAGAGGCTTTCTAGGCTGGTCATTGCTCAGGTAAGGCGATATCCTGACGGTCCTGACTCTCACAGTCCATTGATGGGACTCCGAGGTCACATCTTTTAAAAGCGAATGCTGCATCCTATTTTGAAAGAAAACAACGTATGGACCCAAGCACATGAAGCACGTTGGAAAGTTATTCATGTCCGCAACAAAATTCAGAAAAGAACTGGCAATCGACGTGGCATTCGATATAATTTTATACGGGACACAGCCTACAGGCTGTCAGTACAACAGGTCAGGCATAGTACACCCAAAATAGAAACAAACAAAAGGTCAGCATAGCCACAGAATCCAGAATTTGGGAGCACGCAACTCAAAAAGCAGGCGTACACAGGTACAAAATATGTGTGCTGCAGGCACATACGCATTGAATGGCATAGGCCTTAGACATACTGGAGTATCTCCTGGTAGACTATATTCTTGGTCTGACATGTGGGTTCACCGTCTTCGTCTTCAATAAGAATTTTTAGGCCATGCTCAGAATTGACCCGTGATATAGCAACGTATGCCCATGTGTAAACACTGGCTCTCTTAGATAAACCCCTACTCTTCCTAGCATCTGTCCCTGGCACTTGTTAATCGTCATCGCATAACAAACTCTTAGAGGGAACTGCCGGCGCTGTAGTGTAAAGGGCCATTTCGGACTTGTTCCATTGAGCACAACACGTGGAATACACACTGTGTCACCAGCAAAATTTCCTGTCATAATCCTGCACTGCAAAAGGCGGTCACCTAGGCCTTCAATTAGGAGGCGCGTGCCATTGCAAAGGCCAATCGATTGGTTAATGTTCCGCAGGACAACAACAGGGACACCAATTTTTAGAGCCAAACGGTGAGGAGGGAAGTTATTGATAGATATTGAATTTAAAAACTCCGGTGGGTATAGCATCTCGAAATCAGATGGCTGTTCAGTTGAGTTAGCAATTGTGTCGAAACTAAGATATTCCCTTGTGCACCCGGGAACCCGCGTGAGCATGAAACTATTAATCTCGTCTACAACCGAATTGACCGGGCAGACTATACACCTCTGGGCAAGGTATGGTATGGATGAATAGAAGAGCTGGAATTCATCGTATATGGCCGCTGTTATCCCTTCTATTTTGGGTCCCCGAGGTGAGAGGATAAATCTTTGTGGAATATTTATAACGTCACTGTCTTTTCCGTTATTTTGGCATGGAACTTTGATGCGCGCCTCACCAATATCGAGTACCCAACGCGCAAAGGCGTCCATTTTTTCCCTTTCTTCGCTTGAAAGAGAGGGATTGGACAATCTCATATTAATACAGAGGCGTACTACTTCGATGTGTCGCCACAGATAAGAACCCAACAGAGATGCTTTGATGATCTCAGTACGGGTGCCGCCTTCAATCACTGGCAAAACCTGCCTGAAGTCACCACCAAACAGAACAGATTTGCCACCAAAAGGCATGGCTGCATTTCTGTCATCTTCAACAGACATCACATCGCGGAGTGAACGGTCTAAAGCCTCAAACGTAAAGCGATGGCTCATTGGCGCCTCATCCCAAATTATTAGAGACGTCCTACTGATTAGACCAGCAAGGTTTGTGCCCCTGGCGATTCCACAGCGGCTGTTTTCGTGGATCTCCAATGGAATCTTGAACCTTGAATGAGCAGTTCTACCGCCAGGCATAAGCAGTGCTGCAGCTCCACAGGAGGCAACTGCCAGAACAATGTGGTCTCTTGATCTAAGCGTGGCTAAAACGGCGTTCCATAGGAAGGTCTTTCCAGTTCCACCGTAGCCAGAAACAAAAAAGGCGAACGGTTTCTTTGCAGCTACAGAGCTGATGACCCTATCATAGATGGAGCGCTGGTCTGTGTTTAGAGCAGCGGACATTTTGACAGAATCATCTAGCAGCTTTGCTCTGTCGTAGGACAGCTCCTCTAGGATTAACCTATTTCCACCGGCATCCAATGATGTAGCAGAAATAGTCGGCAGATCATAGGACGCTATAGACAACCCATTACTGGAGAAAAGGTGGTCCAGCTCTTTGAGAAGGCTGTTTTGCAGAACAGGATCCGGCACAACGTACTGTGGATTGCGAAGGGCGGTTCTAAGCCGATAAAGGATATCGTCGGCCATATATTTCCAATATTTATTAAATAAGGCTCTCACGTTACCGACATTACAATAAACCAGGACAGTCATAAATAGGTTCCTCAACTGATAGGCGGTAGCCGATAGGATTGCCTCTTGGAACATTGACGTCCACTCAGTATCATCACCGATAAGGCCCCTTGCCTGACAGGCACCTCTAAAAGTAGAGTGGACAATCCCCTCATATGTTCTAACTTCTTCATAGCTCCTCGCGCCACGGACAACCATGAGAAGCATCCTGAGGTAAAACGTCTCCCCCGCGCTGGGATGAACATATCTAAGCCTTCCTAGTTTGGGTGCCCTTTTCCTAGCTTTCCAGATCTTATTATCGGCATCCCAAGTGTACCTAGAAGGGAACTGACAGTACGTAAGGTCATGTCCTTGTGAAGACGCCCTGTTAGCCGTGAACCATTCCGTGAGGGAACTCTTTTCGGAATCAGGATTATCACGGACATCCTGAAGGTTGGAATTCTCATGGATTGTGACAAAGTTGAGACCTGGGAGGTGCACGAATAGCCTCTCTACAGCGGGGAATTTCCCGTGTATTTCAAAGCCAAACAACCTCCAGGTTGCCTCACAGCATGATAGATATCTAGATCTGATATATTCAGCTATTTCATCAACGCCTTCTTGGCCACCAGGTGGATCAGCGTGGCTACTGTCAGCAGAGGCGGATGTCGATGGCTGGTCAGGGGCACATGGAGTACCATTTTTTTTCCTGGCAGAGAAACCTACCCTTGCACAGTCAAATCCTTTGTTGACGTACTTAAACAGATACTTGATCAGATAGCTTTTATTGCATGACTCTACATTGATATGGGCCTGGTATTTTTTTAGCGCAGTTAAATTATAAGGAACCACCCATCGATTGTCCAACTGGACATTATTTTTCCAGACGGTAGCACCGTTATCCCGCCTTCTGTACAGAGGATACCCTTCACGATCGAAAGATGTCTCGTTTTGGAATGGTTTCGGGTAACGTTTGGTACAGAGGCCGTCTCTCATGCAAGGGCTCTTTGGATTGGCAGGACCACACGGTCCATGTATCATAAACTCCTGTACCAATGAGAAGGCAATGGGGTCCTCGTTTGGATCAGGCAGCTCTGCACATATATATCTGTCGACATCTTCTACAGAAGGCTCACGCCCGGTATCAGATTGCCAAACGATAATATGGGAGTGCGGTAAACCGCGCTTTTGGAACTCGTTTGTATGAGCAACTGTAAAAAAAGGAGAGCACAGGCATGAAGCAAAGAGTAGGAAGTAACAGCGTATACAGAAGGAAAGCACAGTGGCCGGGTGTGAAGATAAGACCTGCACAAACAGGTCCAAAGATACGGCCTTCTTTTATGTCCTCAAGGTACTCGTCTAGTTTCATATGGAACACCCGGACAATCATATCGGCTCTATCGCTTGGTGTCTGTCCAGGCTCAGAACGGATAGCCTCGACGATCTCAGGCCACTTTGAATTGCAGGTAAAGGTAGTGAACTTGTCAGGCGGCCCATAGACGCAACATATAGCCATGCAACCATGGAAGTTCTGCTGCATATATCGCTTACTGCCGATATGAGACGCAGGCAGCATTTTCTTGATACCAACGTCCCTTCCCGTGGTTGCCCCTTGGCCAATGGCATCCGATATGCCTTGATATGTCTCACTACGCAGCAGGTCCTGATTAAACATGAAGAAGCTAAGCCTGTTGGCCTCAACGCAGGAAAACGCGTTGACCTGGTATTGCTGTGATAACCTCCCTGAACACAAGGCTGGATTGGGCTCGCCCTTGCGATAATGCATGTCATACGCATAGTACTCAAGCATAGATACATTCTCTCTGCCTCCGGAGTGGCCATCAACGTCACGAAGCTTGATGCCACTATGGTAACCTACGTCTCCATGTGGGAACAACGACATCAAAGCTGGGTGAATCGGCGAAATGTGTTTGAACTTGGACATCCTAGACTCAACGACGACGTCAAAGGAAGAAACATTAGGAGTAAGACCACCGATGAGAAGACCAGCTAGCTCAGATGTTGATGGCAAAGAATACCTATCTCCGTGGGCATCGACAGCACCAAACAGCGTAATTGCAATTTCTGGATTTGTGGGGGAAAGGAGCCTGTCTCTGGCCATTCTGAACTGCCTGACCAAAGGATTATGCTGGTCCAACATGGCTATGAGGGCAGTAACAACCTGGGGGTCTGGCTGATCACGTCCTTCAGACACCGCAATGGAGAGCCTATTTTGCAGTTCATTTTCAGTATCATATATGTACAGCTGTGCGTATTCTGGCCTCTTCCCGTTTGGTGGAATGAGCGATCCAATTCGATGATGAACAACACCATTGATAAGGAACACATACGGTCCACCGCCGGTGTTGATCGAATTATCGACATGCACACCAAGGGACGTGAAGGCAAAGAGAGAATTGTACTGTCTAATAAGGCGCATAAAGTTATTGGATCGAGGACCACCCTGAAAAGAAATAAGGTCGTTGAGGGGAGGCGGCAGCGCCGCATGCTTTGGGAGGGAGACACGACCAGAACGACAGCACTGGTTATAAACAACGTTTGTACGGGTGCTCCGGCCTTTTATCCTCTCATCGTACCAGAAAACCGCGGAGCAGTGTTGGCACTCATAGTCAGGTCCTCCATAGTAGGACCGATCTGGGTACCTCGCTGTTAACAGAGAATAGAGACAAAGAGAAACAGAGACGGCATTCGGTTCAAGAACAGATTCTATGTACGATGAACCCAAGGGACACAGGGCAGAACTGGCCATACCTTTTAACATAGCAACGTACTCAGGAGGAAAAGAGACAACGGGCTGAACATGTGGTTACCGACAAATACGATCTACAAAAGATAGGTCAGGGTATCCCTCTGCGGCCCCCCAAGCCGAGAATCGAGAAACAGCATGACAAAATTGGATTCGAACACGAACCTTGAATTGCAAGGGCCTTAGTCTTATTACGTTTCATGCGCAAGGCTCGATTTTGTGCGGATTCAGTCTGAGTCACAGAGGGGCAGAGATGGTCGCCTGCAAAAATAAAAACGGCTGACGACACACAACCTACAGGCAACTCAGAGGGAAAAAAGTCAGAGCCAACACTAACGGATAACGTGGCGCCAGCCTAGCGTATCATTCCAAGCTGGAGTGATTCCAGAGGCCCGTCTAACGGAGAGAGCAGAACGACATGACGCGGGGACTGAAGAACGGCAAAAGGAGGAGGCTGGTGCAGTAGTCGATGAGGGCGCAGGGCATCCGTTGGTACACGACAGCCGACGGGTCGACCGCACGGGTCTAGACTTCTTGGCAGGCATAGCAAGTATAGGCGCCAAAACAACGTGACGCACGTGTGTGAGGGAAGACAAAGAAAGCACAGAGGACCAAGGCACAGCCGCAGAACCTAGTGAGCACAGCAATGAAGAAAACCGATAACCAAACGAACTGAAAGGCAGGGCAGGCAACAGAATGGCACAAAAATAATATATATATATATTCTATGTTTATGATGCACATGAGGAAAAGAACACGGCAATGGCAGAAGAACTATACATAGTGCATAAACTCTATACATAGTAGTCTATATATATTTTCTATGTGGCACTATATGACGTGATGCACATGAGGAAAACAACACGGCACCAGCAGGGAGAACAGGCGAACAAACGCAGGCAGGAAGCACATGACAGGCAGAACAACAGGGAAGCAATGAGGTATGAGGACCAGGTACGAAAAAAGAGGGGAGCGAGGGTTACCTTCCAGGAAGAACAATGCAAGGCTGCGGTCAGAGATGCGGGGCAGAAGACGGAACGGAGGCGTGGCAGGAGGTGAATCCGGGAACCAACTGCAACAGGAAAGGCAACTCAGCATCAGGGAGGCCACAGAACCTAGAAACGTCAGATCCAGGGAAGCGGGAGGTCAGGTAGAACGCACCTGCAAGGAGGCACGATGAGGCCGCGTCGAGGCGGACGGAGACGGCGGCGAATCTCAGCAAGAGAAGCAGGAGCGGCGAACCGAGATCCCTGCAGAGCGGCGGACCAAGATCCGTGCACACGGAACCCGAATGCAGCCGGTATGAGCGATGGCCGGTACAGAGGCGAACCCACAAACGGGGGAGAGGAGAGGAAGGACACGGACGGACCTGCGAGGACGGGGAGGCGACAGCGGGAGCAGGCGCGTGAGGAAGACGACGGCGCGCACAGTAGCGGAGGAACCCTAGAAGCGAGGCATGGCAGCGGCGGAAGAAAAGGAGGAGGCGACTGGGCCGACGAACGTGAACAGGCCGTTTTCAAGGCCGCACACGGGCTAGGAAGACGGCGCATACGGCGCGACCGCGCAGGCCCAAAAACAAATGGGGAACGACGCGGGCCCACAGAAAAAAACGGAGGAACAGTGTCCCGAGCTCTGGCGGAGCCGGGAATCCCCCTGGGATAGGGATCTTCTTATATCTAGCTTTAACTTAATAATCTTACAAGCACTTTGCTACCGGTCTCCGTAGCATCAAAGCATGCATGTGTTCTTAAAGATGTATTATAATATGAAAAAAAATCAAGACATTTTATCAGTTGGCAGTGTTGAATTCAGTGCTAACTAACCTTACAAGGCTAATGAACTACGCCAAGTACGTATAGGATATAATCTTCGTGTGATAGCAAGTAGAGAATAGTGAGAGACAACAACTATGAGAAAAGACAAAAATATATTGTATCAATAATAAAAACAATGGAATGATAAAGTTTGGTTTGGAAATAACATTGAGTAAAAGAGATGAAGGGTGCTACAAAATATTTCTACAATTAATGTACAAACATTAGTTATTGTTACTGAACTTGATGTTTTAGATTTCATAATTTTACACAAATCTTATTTGTCAACAGTGGTTCTTAAATCCAAATATGAACGATTCATCGAATTAAAAGTTGGCTCATAAAAAATCTTGAACATTATGGTTAGTCTTTTGTTTTTCAAATTTAAACAACATGATTACTCTAGCCGCGCAAATGCGCGGGCTGTCTCACATGTCTCACAGCCGCGTAAATGTGCGGGCTGTCTCACAAGTTACACGAGGTTTCACGCCATTGGCGGCAGCTTGAGATGCTCGCATCGTGTCATCCTAAATCTATATAACCTATATAGACGGAGGCCAACAAAAATCATTTATTGCTATAAAGCTTTCACCACAGCGCGCCACGTCATCAATAGTTTACAGCCGTTAGATCATTGTTGTCCTCTGAAATCCATCCATCCATATATCACCNNNNAACCATAATGATCATAATTAAGTCGAGGCCACTACCAAGCTTCCACTACCTCTCTCCTTTAATTCCAACTATCAGAGATGGTTCTGCTCTTAGTGGCTTTAATTGCTATAAAGCTTGCACCACAGTGCACCACGTCATCAATAGTTTACAACCATTAGATCATCGTTG
>JAZFNS010052979.1:0-11791 GCA_037127165.1 Alloteropsis angusta | reverse complement strand
TATTTATTTCTTGCTTAATATCAATAGATTTATTTGAAATATTGTTTATTTCTAATTTAATTTATCATTTATATATTTATTTATTAACATGCTTATGGGTAAATATATTTTTGAACAGCTATCTTTGTATACACGACTGTACTTTAGTCTCACCTTTTTAATGATTTTGTTTTTCTAAAAATATCCTTAAACAAATGGAGAATTGCTATCGTGCAAATCGAGTAAATATCTGAATGCAAATTCGAATTTGAACTATCTTTTTTGTGTTTGCATTCGAGTATATTCAAATCCAAATTAGTATTCATCTAAAAATGTGAATATCCCACAAAAAATATCTGAATACTATCAGTATCCGTGTGATTTCCATCTCTAATTGAGATGCTCCAGCTTTGATGTGTTGACTTTCGAACCATAGGAGAGCATTCAATTGTTGATCCTGATTCGTACTGTTTCTAAAATACCTGACATTTCGTTTTATTTTAAAAAAACTAAACAAATATAGAAAATGATAAATCACACTTAAAAGGCAACGTATCCATTGCAAACTAGCTTCGTGTGTAAACTATGCAAACTTTAATCCCCCCTNCCCCTTGGATTAAGATCATGTGGTCCAGATTAAAGTTTGCATAGTTTGCACACGAATCTAGTTTGTACCTGATATGTTCCCCACTTAAAATGCATATAGATAAAACAAACACAAACAAAATAAATGATATACACTAAATAATTTACATAAGACAAATTGTTAAAATCGTGATAAAAAATCAATGACGATAAATATTTAGATATGGAAGAAGTAGTTTAATTTGAGAGTCTTTCTTCACATTTTTTAAATAATGGAACTCGAGAGTCCCTGCCTCTATACCATCAAAGATAGTGTACACAGCAAATCTTCACATGGATTCTATAATAGGAGGTCCGCGCACGGTGGGCGAAAACTTAGTGGATGAGACCCTGGAGTCGCTCGGACAGGAGGACTACCAGGCCCACGAATTCGATGTGGGGACTCCAGTTGCAACTCAGATGTCTCCAGTGAGCTCGAGCCGGGGGCTTGAGGACGAACTGTCTGCAATACAAAATTCGGCATTGGAAGAAATATGCATAACTTTTGTTTCGAGGTTCAAAATAACTCGCGGACTGTCCGGTCACAAAGGGCGGTCTGTCCGTAGTACAAAGGGAATGTGCATAAAAGTGCAAATACTCAGAGTAGGGTGGCTCGTAAACGGCGGACCTTCCAGCCGAGACGGGCGAACCGTCCGCGCCTGTGGCCGAGGCTCGCTGGTGAGTTCACTGTTGGCAACTATTTGAGGGTGGGGTTTGTTGCTATGGTCTAATGGGAGTGTGGGGAGTTCACTTTGGCTAATATATTTGACATGATCTAAGGTTTCCAAGCTCTAGGTCATCAATGGTGAAATACCTCTAAGGGCTCCGTGGATTTGAAATCCTAAGCAGTACTGTAGGTTGGTGTAGAGCGACCTTGGCGAAACTTGTGCTCGGTCTTGGTTTGAGATTGGTGGAGAGGTTGGGAAAAGAAACAAGAAGCTTAGGGAAGCTTCTGGCTCCAACTCCAGAGAAGAAGAGGTCGCTGGGGTGGCGAGGCGCGTCTCCGGCGAAGTCCAGTGGTCCTCCGGTGAAGCTCTGGCAAGGGAAGGCGCTTCAAAGGTGGTGGAAACAGCGGGGCTCTCCCATGGCCATGGGTATGAGAGAGGGAGTTTGAGAGAGTGAGGAGGAGAGAGAGCTTTGGTGGGTAGGGATGGCAAATGGTAGATAGATATCCAAAATATCCGAATTCGTATTCACGAAAAATGATATATGAATATTCGTATTCACACCCCATTATTACGTGATACCTTTGGATACATTCGAATTCACTAACTATTGTTTGAATAGACATCCGAATTTGAAATAAACCTTTAATTTGGATGGATATCTGATACTATCATATTCATATAGCATAAACACATCTTTAAACCTTGGAATAAATATATTATTATGATTAACTTTAAATTCAATATAGTTATTGATTTAATTTATTTAGTAATAAAAACTATTTATATGATTTATTTATTGATTGATTGATATATATTTCATTTTTATTAAGGTATTTTATGAAAAAATATTTTCAACTAATAGTTTTGTGTGCATGTCTTGTATTTGATCTATGCTTGCATGTTCAATCATGATTTCATTTTCCAAAATCATAACAAGAAATAGAAAAAGACTTGCTAAATATTATCACTCAACTTAAATGGATATCCGGATCTTATCCGTATTAAAGTTATTCATTTACCATTCAAATTCGATTTATATGATAAAAAAATGATATCCGGATTCGATACCATCCGAATCCGACCCGATTGCCATCCAAATTAGTGGGGGTGAGGCCCAGGCTGACAGGTCGGGTCGGGGAGGGTTACATGGCGTGTGAGCTCTACGCCCGTGACATGCACGAACGCGCAATCGTGTACCGTCGAGCCATGGGACGCGGACTATCCCCCTCTGACATGGCTTGGGTTTTGACAGAGGTCTCCTGACCGTGCCTACGTGACAACGGCGGACGTTCGCTTGCAAGAGGTGGACTGTCCGTCACACACAAAAATTGTACATACAATTTATGATGCATGCATGATTAGTGCTTTAATTAACATTAGGCTGTTACATTTTCATCCCCAATATTCCTGAAAATTTTGGCCAAGTTTCAAATGAAGTGTATATTTTGATGAAAAAAAACCAAAATCTCAAATAAAGAATAAATTCTGGCATTATAAATAAAGACCGATTTCTAACCCAATTTTAAACAATGAATGGTGGTGAGCGACATACATTCCCATCGATAGTCAGATGCTTACGGAGATCATCAATCTGATCCGGCGTCTGTGTTTTTCTAAAAAAATGTTTGTAAAAATTTGACAAATGCCCTATATCTATGGGCTGTGGCCCTAATACCATATCTTGAATTCAGACCATGGATCAAAGCATACCCAAATAGTATTGTATAAGAGGCTCGCTGGGCTGGGCCACGAATGGAATAACAGGCCGTTTACTGCAAGTTCCATGGGCCGCCCATTTCATCTCCGCGTTCGTTATTCTCAGCCATCAGACCCCAAACTGACGGCCCACGAAAACCCTGCGCCCGTAGGGGACGGGGACCCGGATCCCATCTGCCTCTGAGCCTCTCCCCCCTGCTCGCCAGAAGTCAGTCAGCTCATCGCGGCGGCAGCAGTAAAGAGACGACGAGGCAGGCAGCGCAGGCGGCGACCACAGCGGCAGGGCAGCAGATCCGACGGAATGGTAAGCTCTCTCCACCGCTTACTCTTGCGTGGATCTAGGGTTCTGCTCGCGAGCCCGCTGTGCTGACGCGGGGGATCGTGTGGGTTGGTGTCGCAGGCGGCGAAGGCGATCTCGAGCCCCGTGCCGGTGGAGTGGTACCCGACGCTGGCCGTCCTCATGGTCTCCGTCGGCCTCATGCTCACCGCCTCCTTCTTCATGTAAGTCGCCCTCCCCGCCATCTGTTACTGCACCGTATACCTTGTGATTTGGCGCACCTGATGCCGTGATCTGTTCGGATCTTACAAGTGTTAGCACGCTGAGTTTGCATTTTCTTGTTTGTGATCGTATCTTGACCCGGATTGGAGATCTCATATGTTGCTACCATGTGTTTGTTGGCTTGATCCCTAGGTGGTAGCATTTCTCTCTGTGCTATAGGAAAACTTCCTGTCACGATGGGGGCACTGGGGCAGTATCCCAACTGATGGATTGTTTGTAGGTGCCATATAGTTTTTTGCTCGTTTCATGGACAATTTGGAAAGAGCGGAACGCCAGAATTTATGACCGCAAAGGGGCGACAAATAATGAAGTTTTCCTAACAATAGAAGACGAGGCAACCAGATGGATATGGCCAGTGCGAAGCACATCTCCGTGCTATTATGCAGAACATAATGATTTCTTTGCTAGCTGAGTTTTACTTCGAGTTTTAGTAAAGTTTTTTTAATGAATTCTCTCCCGTCTGGGATCTCCTACTTGTTAATATAATTGGCAGCCTGTCCTGCCGGTTCGTTTTAAAAAAAGTTGTTTGTAGGATGTTCCATGACAGTTACACGGAGGTTGTGCTTACCTTGATGTCATGAATTGGGCTAGTGGGTTTAGGATTGATCGAGGAACTTCCCTTGGCTGGGCGTCCCTGTAGTAGCAGCTTCCAGTAAAATTTGATGGAATTAGGCCCTCCCTAACTGTCTTTTCTTTGGAGTCTATTAACTCGTTTGCTGTATGTTGAGATTTTACCATTTCATGTGTTGCTATGTTGTGTTTGTTAGCTTGATCCGTTGGTGGTACCATTATGCGTTACAAGGTCTTGTTTGAATACAATCATTCGCTCCCAATACATGTGGATCTATTCAGAAAATGAACTAATGTAGATGGGTTTAGGTGGATCCCAACTGATATTGTTTCCTTGTTGGTAGGTGTTGTGCATATTTTGAGTTTTTAACCCCTGTAGGTTTTGATGTTGGATGACGGCAACACAGGGGTTGTGGTTCTTAACTTGATTTCATGAATTGGGGTTAGGGGCTTAGGCTTGATTGAGAATATTCTTGTCCGTGGGGATCTGAAAGTGATATTGAAGTTGCAGCCGCAACCAGGGGAATGTGATGGATTTCAGTTCTTGCTAGGTGTTTAATTTTTTGGAGTCTATGGACATTTAACTCTGTGCTGCATGGTGGAGAAGGGATTTCCTTTTGGTCCTGTTAAATTTCAGATCGTGGCTTGAAGGTTGGTTGCTGGAATAGAAATAGAACATGCACCATATAGTTTTGCAACATGAAATTGTTTACTCTAAAATTTTTGACAAGCCAGGGGTAACTGTCCTTGTTATCGCTGATTACATGGCCCTTTGATTAACCTCGCACGCCCTAACCCTGAGCAACTACTGTAATTTGTGAGTGTAACTGACTTTTGTTCTTTTTTGTATGTGCATTCATATGCCTATCTGAATTGTTGTGTCCAGGTAACTGGTCTTAACAAATTTATAAATAATAATGTTTAGAAATACAAGAAGAATTTCATATATTCTTATAGTTTTCTTTGGATAAATGACGCATGCCGGCGTACACATCCTGTGTTTGTGTGCTTCGTTTTTGATTTCCAGTCTTGTTCTAACCTCAATTAGAAAATTTAATTCTTCTGTTGAACACTTCAATTTCATTGCAATGCTCAAGTACCTACAGTTTTGAGCCCTGGAGTCCTGCATGAGATTGCAGTTACCAAGTAGCAATTGTAAGTGTCTTTAAGTCTTTTAAGCTATTATATCCGCTAGATGCTACTAAATGCAATTAACTTGGATCAGGTTCTAGGAATTTTCTGCAGTAAACTTTGTGTGTGTTTTATGTGGAAACTGCTTGCCAATAAATGGATCCTGTTATCTCTCAGGAAATAACAAATTGTTCCTGAGGAGCATTGTAAATATAGTGAATTGAATGCAGAACAAAGCCGAATGCTTCAAATTCTGGATATAGAGTCGAGTTGTTATAGAGTGTAATTTAGGACGGTAAAACATCCACAGTTCTTTGCTAATGATTTTGTATATTTCAGTTATGAAGCAACTTCATCCAGGCGGAGCCGTAGCCTGGCTAAGGAGATCACAACAGCCGCTGTTGCTTCTGTATTTCTTGTAATTCCTATACCTTTTCATTTCTACAATTCCTCGGGGCTTTGGTTCTCTGTTCCATAGCTTTCAATTGTTTTACTGTTTCTGGCAAGTTACTGTATTCATGTTGAGGTTAACTTTGATGGTTCTGCAGGGCTTTGGGTCTCTTTTTGTGCTCCTTGCAAGTGGTGTTTATGTCTGACGACCTGCTATGCAAAACGTTTTCATGTGTTCCCCAGCCGTAATTGTAGGATATACCAGGTTATGAAATTATGTGTTATCCTAGCGGATATGCAGTAATTTGAACTTGTTTTAGACCAAATGTATTGAGAGCAACCGAGTTAAAGCAATGCAAGTTTTTCCCCAAGGTATCCATTATGTCTTCGATCTACAATTTTTGATGTCTCAATCGCTGCTTATTTCATCTCAAAAAGGTTGCTTCTTATTTTCACATTACCGACATCTTTTTGTATTTGGCTGAGCCTTGCTTTACAAAATGATGACGTAATGATTTCCCCCACATGCAAACAGTATAGGCCCAAAATACCAGATCTCTTAAATTCATACTGGCATGCTTCTCTTTCAGACATGCCCTCGTTTTGTCAGAGAATCTCTGATTAGGAAGCGTTTTAAACTACTCCCTCCTTTGTTCTAAAAAAAGAATGCAATTCTAGTATATTGCTATGTTTAGTATCTTAAGTTTGATAAATTATGGATAAAAATATCAATACTCATGATATGAAATAATATCATTAGATTCATCATAATATGTATTTTTATGATGAATTTATTTAGACTCATAAATATGAATATAATTTACTAGAAACTTGGTAAAACGTAAGCCACTCAAATTAGCGTGCAACTCGTAGTTGTATTCTTTTTGTGATAGCTGGAGTAGGTAGAACCGTGTGAATACTCATTGATCACATGTAAAGGGACCGTGACACCCTAAGAGAGAGGGGGGGGGGGGTTGTTTGTTTTGAGTTAAGTGTCCTAAAAACTAAAGTTTCAAGCACATATAAAAACCTATTTCAATTTGTATATATATGTGTGCTAGGTTTTTCTATGTGTTGCTATCTGTACTGTAAAAAGAGTTTTACCTCTAGGTTCCAATCTTATCAACTACACAAGGTAGTAGAAAAGTTAAAAGTGGAATATAAAGGGAACAAAGTAAATACGGAAGTATAAGTGGTAGAGAACGCAAACTCTCGGCACGACGATCTTTCCCGAGATATCGAGAAGTTAGCTAACTTCCCCCTAGTCCTCGTTGGAGTCCCTTCCTTAGGGCAAAGCTCCGGTGACGACAATCTCCGTCGTAGCCAATGGGACTTCCCACAACACGAGTGGGTCCCCGATTCGCCTCTCGCCGGTGACCTCTGCCGTCTTCACTATGGTAGAGCTCCAACAAACCACCAAGGGCCTCTTCTCCCTTGCACAACCATTGGCGTCTCTCCACAAAGATTTGTCAGAGGGTCTTGCAAGACTATAATGCTCCGGATTTACAACACTTGGTGCGTGTGTAAGATCTAGGATACCGATTATAGGAGGGGTGAATAGGCGGTTCAAACTAAAGTCACAAACATTTTAAATTTTATTAGTACCACAAGGAGGTAAACCTATTTTACTCTTTCTAGCATATGTCAAAGGTTTGCAACCTAGGATGACAAGTGACAATTCAATCTCTATGAATATAAGATGCTCAAAGTAAATTGCAAGAAAGTAAATGAGCAATGTAAAATACAAGAGACAAGAGAAAGAATTTTTTTCCGTGGTGTCGATGAATTGCCAGTCACCGNTGAGGTGGATCCTTTGATTCAACCACTCCTCTATCAAGACTCCTCTTGATCTTTGAGTCGGCTTGTACAAAGAACCTCTCCACACCTCGATTCCACTAGAGTTGCACTTCACCACTCCGGCGAGGTGAGCACAAGAGCCTCTCACAACGGATTCGCAACCCCTTCACAACTTCTTTGAAGGGCCCAAGAAATCAACTCCTCCAAANGGCAACCTCCAAGAGTAACAAATCAAAGACCTTGCTTGAAGTTCTCCTAGTGCCCCAAAGCTCAACAGCTTGATGCAATGCACTAGGATGCTCTCAATCTCATAAATAAGGGCCTCCAAGTGCAAGGGAGTGAGAGAGTGAGGAGAAAGAGCTCAAATATGTTAAGGAAGCTTTCCAAAATTCCAAGAGAACCTCTACTCGTCCGGGCACCTCATATTTATAGCCCATGCCCCAAAAACCAACCGTTAGGTTTGAATCCCGTGAAAACAGAGTTTTCGTGTACCGTCCGCCTTAAAAAGCCCTGACGGTCCGCCGTTATAGGTACAACGTCTATATGTCACATCAAGGCTTGTCAGAGTCGACCATCTGAAGTCAGGCGGACCGTCTGCCTTACAAGCTACGGACGGTCCGCAGTTCAAAGCGAGGTTCACACAGAATCACACAACTCTCTGTAGCGCCGAAGAAATGGTTGTCGGACCATGCGCCGTTACATATTAAATCTATCCACTGTCGACCGAGTCCCTGTTTAAGAAATCACATACCTTGCAGACCGGCCGCCCCAGGGGACCAGACCGTCCGCTGGCAGCACATACCGACCACCAGAGACACCCACGACTTTGTTGCTTTTCAAGTGTTAATGGCGGACTGTCCTCCCATTAGGGCCGGACAGTCCACCGGCAAAGCGTATGCGTATCAACCAGCAGAGACACCCCACAATTTGTCCATCCTTAAAGTTAGTGGCAGACTGTCCGCCCTAGCAGGGCCGGACGGTCCACCATGCATTTCGCCCATCGAAAACACTATCTTTTAAACTGCCTTGTTTAGATAGAAAATGTTAGCTCGCTCATCCTATATGCATGCAAGTGGACCATTACGAGAAGCAAGGGCGCCCTTTGGTTATAAAAAAGGTAACAAAGGGAAGAAAAAATCACCCCAAAAAACCTAGCTCTGCCTTACACAAAGTTGCCAGAGTACCATGAACTTGAGCAAAGTGGTACTGAGGATTCTTCAAGCAAATGAAATTGAGCCCTCTTAATAGTATGACTATCTAGCCTATTAATCGGTCAATTTCCACCACTAATCTCCTCATGACCGGTAAAAATAAAAACCCTATGATATACCTTTGCCTTGTGCTTTCCAATATTTCTTCTTTCTTTATTCATCAATTTAATTTTCAATAATACCATCACCATGTCTTGCTAAGAAGTCAATGTATACTTTGTGACCAACCTATTCTCATGTACTCAATGAAAATGTTAGTCCACAAAGTGTTGTCATTAATTACCAAAACACAAGTATGGGGCCTATATACTTTCAATCTCCCCCTTTTTGTTAATTGATGACAACCATTTAAAGGAGTGATGGAAATAGATTGATTCAAGTCTACTTCATACATAAGCATAATGAATACTTGTGAGAAAGTTTTGATATACCTCATCCATTGTCATATACATGTCATAGAAGGAAAAGATGAAGTTTATCAAAACATGTTGTAGAGAAGAACTCCCCCTAAACATGTGCATATGGGCTTGAATTAAATTTAGGCACATCTTCATAGGAATAAAAATTTTGGCGGAGCTTCCCCTACAAAGTGAAGGTTTTGATAGCAAGATAATGTCCAATAATTCACCAATATCATCAACCTTCACCAACTCTAGAACTTAAATAAAAACATTAGTCCATCTCACAACCACAAATATAGTTCTAGGTTCACATCCATCACAAAGAGTTCTAAAAAATATTACAAGCCACATAGTTCATGCATAGAAAAATAAAGGTCCACACACATAAAGTTCAAGTTCTCAAAGCAAATGCATGAAAATAAGCATGACATGAGATGAGCTCTCCCTTAGTCCATGGATCCACTCCATTGAGACACTTCAAAGATCTTCATATCATAATCATTCCATTATTCCTCCCAAATATCTCCCCCTTTGTCATCAATGACCAAAAGAGGATTCACGTGAGGCGGCGGTGGAGGAGGATATTGTGGTGGCGGAGGATAGAATGGAGGAAAATGATAGAATTTGGAGGAGGCACAGGAGCCAGATACATGGAATAGAAATGATCAGTGAAAACCATGAATGTGCTAGAGAAATCGTTGAAATCATGCTCAAGCTTTTCCTGCCTTTCAATGATCTGCTGCTGCTGCTACTTCTGCTGCTCAGAAGTGCTCAAACTATCAAAACGTCCACTAAGGGCTGTTATATCAGAATGTAGACTCTCTTGTATATTCTGCATTCTTGTCATCATAGACTGGTAGACCGTGTTCTGCATATGCTCCCCAAACACCTCAAAACCGGCATTCATTTGATTATGGAAGTACTGTCATCAATTGAAACAGGAAGTTCTTCCGGTGGTGATTTGTTGACCAAACTGAGTGCGAAGGCCCTATTACATGGATGCAGAGTATGGGTAAAAATAACCTGCAGGAGGCACCCAGTGTGGCTGCATAGGTGGAGGGGGAGGCATGGCTTGGTCAGTTGCATCAATAGGAGGCACATGCTCCTCCTCCTCATCATCATCACCTTCCTCATCAGGGAAGGGTGCCAAGTTCCTCTCAAGAAAACCTTTACCATTGCAATATGGCCTAAAAGGAAGATGAACAACTTCACAAGGGGCTTGAAAACCAGTCTTGGTTTTGATGAGAGACATGATATAGGGAGCAAAATAGACATTGATCTCAAGATTTACTTTCTTGTTTGCCATTTGATTCATGATCAAGGCTACCACATTCACCTTTCTCCCAAACATGACATGATTGAAAAAATTCCTAAGCTCTTGAACAAATCCATCTTTGTAACCACTCTTAGGAAGTACTGTCACTCTAGCAAATTTGTTTATAACCGCAGGATTTTGCTTAAGACCCTTGGTGTTCCCATACACACGGTCAATGCCAATCCTTGCAGGAAGTACTATCATAAATTGAAAGAGGAAGTTCTTCCACAATGTTTTGGCTATATTCAGCAATAATGAAATCATAATCAAGTTGGTTTACTGTAGCAAACTCTCTAAAGGTAGCCGCATACTTCCTATGTCCAATCATCCATTCAAACACTTCACTTTCCACATGAGTATTTCAACAGTTGCATAGAATTGACGAATAAGAGTTTCATTCCAATCACATCTATGCTCTAGAAATTTTTTGAGACCAATAGCTTCAAACTTTGCAACAAGATCACACATGACTGTTTGTTCTAGCATATAGTTGAAGTCTATGGTTTGATGTTTGAATACAATTTTGTTTATGAGATGACCAAAGAAAGGATCCTCTTGTACTTGAGTGTGAAAGAACATGTTGGCCATGTCTCTAAGAATGTTGTACAGATAGGGAGACCTTTCCCTAGAGAATTCATCCGGAGTCCACCTCCTTCTTGGAGTAGTGTGTGAGGCCACATCAATGATTTCAACCACTCTAGGTGCATTCTCTTCCACTTCCTCTTCATCATCATAGATAGCCATGTAGGATTCACTTTGTTCGAAGATAACCGACAACCTTAGGATCCTCATCCTCATCATTTCTCCTTGATCTTTTTGAGGAAGTCCCTTTTCTCAACTTGCCAATCACTTGCTTCAGTTTTCCACGAAAGCCACCTCCACTATCAAACATTTGCACAAGAATAAGCTTGTCATATTTTGAATATCCAAGATTCAGCAGACCTTCATCCTTTTAGGTGACTGGCGGACGGTCCGCCAGGGGTATGCACATGGTCCGCCGTTCACTGTGCTAACCCGAACCAACATACAATGGATCAAAAAACTAACTCTTGATTCCAATACTTATACACTAATTTGATTTTCCAAACTTGTTTCTTTTTACCGAGTGCCCGTGGGGTAGCACTCGACAAATATGTTGTTTGCCGAGTGTCTACGACAAGGCACTCGACAAAGGACCAGGGCCCACCAGGCAGAGTGATACACACATTTTTTTTACAATGTTTAAAAACGGCTTTGCCGAGTGCTCGGATCCGACACTCGGCAAATAGGGGCTTTGCAGAGTGCCAGATCTGGGGCACTCGGCAAAGTGTGGAATATCGACACTTAACTGTTTTCTTTTCTTCTTTCCTCACTCTTTTTTCTTTCTTCTTCCCCGACCCGCCCGCACATACGCCCTCCTCCCGGCCGCCGCCGGCCGCCGCGCCCTCCCC
>JAZFNS010075622.1:0-16526 GCA_037127165.1 Alloteropsis angusta | reverse complement strand
CCCGACCTCCGTCCAACCGTCCCCTTTCATTCACAACGGGTTCCTTTTATAGGCCCGTAACATTTCCGCTTTACAACACTTGCCCTTACTTTTTCCACAACACACGAAACATCTACAAGGGTNACCTCGGCCGAATCCGAAGAGACCCGACCTCCGTCCAACCGTCCCCTTTCATTCACAACGGGTTCTTTTTATAGGCCCGTAACATTTCCGCTTTACAACACTTGCCCTTACTTTTTCCACAACACACGAAACATCTACAAGGGCNAGTCTAGTAATCTCACATCGTCCGTACAACTCACACTTTACAACTCATCGCTTTACAAGACATCAACCCACGTGTTCATCCAAGTAGACCGATCCTCTTCGGTCCCGAAGACCTTCGGTGGCACATCCTTCTTCGGCATCTTCCTTTAAGCCTGTTCTCAGCCGTGTCTCTTCGCCTAGATTCGTGGGCCCTTCGTATGTCACTTCCGAAGGTGCGTCGTCGTCGTTGCGACGGTTCGACCCGCCTTTCCACCGAAGATCACTGTATCTTCGGTCCGCTATCTTCGTGTACTCCGTGCCCTTGTTCCTGTCAACGCAAAACAGAGAGAAACGTTCTCCTCCGCTCCTCTTCTGTGTGCCAAAATGAAGGGAGGGGGTTAGCTGCGAAATATTTCCCCCAACATTAGCCCCATGCTAGTGATGGTTGGCTTTAAGACGAGCCAAACTAGCAACTCTTAACAAGAAGGGGAGACGAATCTTTCGCTCCGAAGCGCCTCCCCATTTCGGCTCGTCTCGATTTGTTTTTGTTTTTTTACACGCGTCAGGATCTAGCCACGATCCCACGTTCTCTGAAATTCATGCCTTCCTAATGTCTATATAACCCGGGTTCCCCCCGCGGTCATTTTTTTATCACTGCTGTTACTTTCTCTTCACGGCTGCTACACTTGTCTTGGTAACCTCTTATTCTTCTTCTCGTTTTCTTCTTCATTTGTTTGTTATCTTTCTTTGTATTTATCTTCGGTTTTTGTTTTGCGTAGGTCTCTAGCTGTCTTTTGTCCGTCGGTCATCATCTTGTAAAGTCATGGCTCCTAAAGTGAACAAGTTGCCGACAACTAACATCTTCAGTCGCAGGAAGGTGACCGAGAGACTGATTGAGGTCTACAAGGGTCTCGGGTACATTGAAAAAAAGGAAAGGTCGAGCTCCTGGTTCTGAAACCATTCCTCAGCCTCGTGGTAACGAAGTCGTTTTTTTCCTAGATCTCTTCACTGTTGGTCTTCGATTTCCACTTGACACCGCCGTGGTTTCCATTCTTCGTAACTTTGGCATGTTCATTCACCATCCGACACCGAATGCAATTCTTCGGCTTAGTATCTACATGTGGGCTGCGAAGACTATGGGTGTTGCTCTTGGCATCGCTAACTTTGTGAGAGCTCACGCAGTTCATCATCAACCCTTGATTTTTGAACATCTTGTTGATGATAAGATTGTGCGAGAAGAAGCTCAATTCGCTTCGCTTAACTTCAAGTATCGTAATGATGTGGATGTGCCAGTTATTTGCTACAAGAACAAGTGGGAAGACAATTGGAATTCCTTCTGGTTCTACCACACTGTAGAGGCCGACGAGATGCCTCTAGTTTGCAAAGAGATAGGCAAGCTTCTGAAGGGAGTGGGGATTGCTTATGAAGATGCAGATACGGATCGCTTGTTTTTTGTTGCTTTTAGTGAACTTGCCAAGATTTATGGTACTCATGACCTTGTTGAAGAGTTTTGTGATGCCAAGGTTTTTCCTGTTCGTGCTGGTTGGACCATAGCTGTTTGGAGGGATTTCGCATCTCCTATTAAAGTTCCTAACTTTGCTCGGAGCTTTGGTCTTGAAGCTAAAGGTAAGATGATATTTCGTATTTGTGATTTTGATTTTTTTATGTTGTTTATACCTTCTCTTTTTTTTTCAGATATCGATGTTCGTGATATTGAGGATCGTGCCAACGTCATACTTGGAGCGGCTTGTGCCAAGGAAGATGCTGAAATTGCTGCACGCCTTGGGGGAGTTAGAAACAATCATCTCTTCGCTTTTTTTGACATCAACGTCGGTGATCGCCTTGTCTCAGCGGGTCGTCGGGAAGCTGCTGCCCGACGAGCTGCGAAGAAGGATTCTCACGATGACACCGATGCTCCTGCAGCCCCTGCACGTGTGAAGGTTGCTAAAAGACATCGTGGTCGCGCCGATACCACTGGTACCTCTAAACGCCGAAGAGCTGCACCTGCCGCCTCGGTTGAAGCTGTGTCTTCTAGCCCCGAAGATTTCGAGTATGATAAATCTAGGAGTAAGGATAGCGAGCCCAACTTTCTTGATGATGCCCTGGCATCTTTTAATAATGATGGTCTACTTGCTCCTACCCGTACCGAAGAACAGGTTGATATAACGTCTGTTTCTCCTGGCCTGGCTGTTACCGGTACTCTTGCCAATCCTTTGGCTATTGACTACAGTGAGCCTGAAACTGAAAGCGATGAAGATATTGATCTTCGACGTTGGTCAGAGAAGGCCAAGTCCCCTATTGTTGTTCGCTCTTCGCCTCCCCATATCGTGGCTCCGGTGATTGCTGGAGATGTTGCTGGTAGCAGCAAAGCTGTTGTTGCTGTTGCGTCTGCTCTTTGCACCGGTTCCTCTCCTCAAGAAAATAGCAGTAGCTCTGCTACCGAGTCTGACAGCGATGCCCCTAGTGGTGGCGTTTTTGTCAGTACTGAGTCTCCTTTTGCCGTTGCTCGTCGTCTCGGGATGACTGAGTCTACTCGCCTCTTCGGTGATCGTAAGAGGAAAATTCTTCAATTCGCTAGCGATGATCGAGAGCGTGTTCTGTTGAAAGAGGCTGGCGATAGCTTTGGCTTTCCTATAATGGAGTCTGAATGGGCATGGAGTTTGCCGAAGATATTCTGAACCATGCTTAGGACTTAAGTATGAAATCATTCCTTGCTTGTCGCGCTGCTCAACGTCGATGTCACGAGGAGCTTCGTGCTAGTCAACTATCTGAGAAAACCTCTGCTAATGCACTTTCTAAGGAGATTGAGGTGGTAAAGAATCTTCAAGAGGAAAAGATTTCTCTTGCCCGTTCTCTTGAAGAGGAGAAGGAAAAAACCTTGGCTGCCTTAAAAGAAAAAGATAATTTGTCCAAGAAGAACAGTGAGCTTGAAGTTGAGTTGGCTAGTCTTCGCTTGATCGTTTCTTCTGCTGAAACCGAAAAGAAGAAAGCTGAAGATCTGCAGGGTCAACTTAATGAGTTACTGAAAACTCATGATAGACTTGTGAGCGAACACGACACTTACTGTGACGAAATTGTTCGTCACTTCGGTCCAGTGTGCCAAAAGGTTTATGACCTTCTTGTGGACTTCGGTGTCACTCCAGCTCCTTTTGATGTCAAGGAACTGTATATTGGCCAACTGTTCCAGTGGCTTTCTAGCAGTGTCGGCTCTCTTGCTTCGGCCGATCGCTCATTTGGTGAACTCGGAGCTGCTGTCTCTGTTCGCACTCTTGCTCACTCTGTGTGCTCGTTGTTGAAGTCTTCTCCTGATGGCTCTGAACCTTCGGTGAGCAAGTCTGATCTTCGCCTGCTTCGGGATCCTAATTTCTCTTGGCCTCCAGCAGAGACACCCGTCAGCCAGATTCCAGTTCCGCCGAAGAATATTGCCAAGAATTTTATGCAAAGCTTTTTCAAGAAGTTTGGCTATGCTTTGACAGTTGCTGAAGGTCGTCATGTCCTTCGTAAGGTTAGACTTTTTTGTCATAGTCTTTTTCTTCTTCTTCGTTATTATTGTTATTTTTCCTAATTTAATTAATCTTTTTGCAGAGTTCTCAAGGGGCGTCCGGGTTGGGGTCTGCTACTTCGAGTGCAATGACTTCACAAGGAGGCGGAGGTGATTCATCTTCGGCTACGACTGCTTTGAATGCACCAGCTGTACAAGATGCAATTTCTGGAGAGGGACGTGGCTCCGAAGTGGACGTTGATAGGACTGAGGTGTGAGAGAGAGTGTGTTTAAAGAACGGTTGCTGTAGAAAAACTAAGATGTTTTGTGGGTGTGAGTACTAACGTTTGCAATTCTGCGCAGGTGCCGGAGATGTGCCCTGCGCAGATTGCCGAAGATGTGATTCCTGTAACCATTAATCATGGAGACTACTTTATGTCTGGGCCAATCTAGCGCAAATTTCGATCTAAATTTCCTGATGCTTCTTTCGATGCCTTCTGGTCATACAAAATAGATAAATATGATAAGCACAACCTTGAATCGAAGAATTTTTTCGAGCAGCTTACTCGTAATCGACTTGCCCATGGCGCTGCTCCTCGTCGTATTGCTGGCGATGTTGGTTCATCTTCGACCACATGTTCTCCCGATGATGTAGCTTCTTCTTTGGTCCCTCTTCTTGTTCCGAAGGTCGAACTTGTTGATCTTACTGAAGAGGCTGAACACGAATACATCTTCAAGCGTCAAAGTTGAACTTGTGTCATATATGTGCTTCTAGAGGAGATGTTGTAATGTACTTTGTTATGCGTTGTCGTGTTGTTTTTGCGAAGATGTGTTGTAATAACTACGTTATGATGAATGACACCAACATTTTGTAAATTTGTAAGCTTATATTGCAAGATTGTGTGATGATGCACTTTGACTTTTTCAACTGTATGATTTTATTTTTCTGAAGATTTTTGTTGAAGATTGAAATACGGGAACTGCGCCTAGAAGCGCCTTCCCCCAGTTTCCTATTTCAATCTTTGCGATAAGTTCGACCTCAAGGTGGCTCGTCAGCCTATCCCTTGCATTTTTGATTCGCGCTTTCACCGCCGAAGGCTTTCGTCACTTGCGATGAAGCGGATGATTTTGCGACACGACACTTCTTACGGGTCGACTTATCCTTGCAGTATTACTGAGGGGCTTCACGCTTTGGCCGCCAAAGAATTAGACCTTAAGCGAACCATGTACGCCTCTTCGGATCAGAGCGTACACATTCCTTAACCTCTTGCGATTTTGATTGACTATCACATGCGCCGAAGAGTTTTTTTATTTAAGTGAACTGAATGTGCTTTGCTTTCTTCGAGCAAGGCTCATGTGTTCACTTAACCGCATTGATAGCCTGTTTCTCCGAAAGTAACAACTCTTGATTTATTGAGTTGTTACTTTGGGACCGATGATAGATACTGATGATTTTTGGGGAGCCCTTGTTATATTTCTCAAGGGGATATTACACAAGAAGTCTGCCTCGTTAAAAACCTCGCATCTTCGATTGCGTCATTGTGATGCACCGAAGACTCTCCCACGAGGAAAAGAGTACGGCTTCGGGATACATGGTCTGCATAAATTGAAAATTACAAAATTATGAAAATAAAGATAAACTAGTAAAAGAGACTAATTAAGGATAACATTTCTCTTCGGCTTGCTACACCCAATACTTTTGAAGCTTGTGTTTGTTCCATGAGTAGGGCACTTATTCGCCTTCCAATGTTTGCAATATGTAAGCTCCCAATCTTGTTTCTATTACTAAGAATGGACCATCCCACTTTTCTTCTAACTTTCCAATGTCTCTTACTTTTCTTCTCAATACCATATCTCTAGTTGTTATCTTCGTTTCGACAACCTTCTTGTTCTTCCATCTTCTTGTTTCGTCCTGATAAGTTTCTATGTTTCTCAGAGCTTGTAATTTAGCTTCTTCTCTTGTGTCAATTGCAAGATTCATGTCTTCGGCTTGTGGTGGCTCTTCAGTTCTTAGTGACCCTAGTTTGATTTCTCCGTACAACAGTCTGAATGGAGTGAATTTTGTAGCTCTTGAGGTGGTTGTGTTATGCGACCAAATTACTCTTGGCAACTCTTCGGCCCACTTCCCCCTAGGCATTCCAGTTATGTTTCTTTTGATTCCGATGAAGATGATACCATTGGCCCTTTCCACTGCTCCATTAGATTGTGGATGGTACACCGAAGCAAAGCATAACTTTGTTCCCAGATGAAAAAAGAACCTTCGGAACTCGGTGCTGTCGAACTGTTTCCCATTGTCTACAATTATTTCGTATGGCACGCTGAATCTGCAGACAATGTTCTGCCAGAAGAATTTTTGTATCACTTGTGAAGTGATGTTCTGTACTGCCTTTGCTTCAATCCACTTAGAAAAGTATTCGACTGCTACGATAGCATACTTGTAGTTTCCTGGGGCTGTTGGCAATTGGCCCACTATGTCAATACCCCATCTTGGAAATGGCCACACCAGAGGTAATAATTGGATTTCATATGGTGAAGTCTTCGTGTAGTTTCTATGTTTCTGGCAGTTGTCACATTTCCTTACTATCTCTTCGGCGTCCAAAACAGCTGTTGCCCAGTAAAACCCTTGACGGAATGCCTTTGCAACAAATCTTCTTGTTCCAATGTGCGAAGAGCACATTCCTGAGTGGATCTCTTGCAAAAGACTTCGACCATCTTCTCTTGAGATACATCTTAAGAGCGGCGCACAAACCCCACTTTTATACAAGTTCTCTCGTCTGATCACATATGACCTTGCTCTTAGTGTTATTCTCTTTTTATCTGCTTGGTTCTGAGGATCATAGTGACCTCTTAGGAATGCCATGATCGGAGCTCTCCAATCTTCGCTTGAAATTGCATTGACATATCTTATTGGTGCCTCATCACAATCAATTGATTTGTACTTGAGAGCTTCATAAAACACATCAGGTGGCAATGACTCTTTCTAAGCTGTTGCTTTGGCTAGCATATCTACTTCTTTGTTTTGTTCTCTTGATATCTTCTTGACAGTGAACCTGAAGAAATATTTTTCCATTGCTCTTACTGTTTTCAAGTATTTTGCCATTTCATCATGCTTTGCCTTGTACGTCTTTCCTATTTGATTTGTGATGAGGTCAGAATCTGTCTTGATTACCAACCTTCGTGCCCCTATGGCTCTCGCTTTGTGAAGACCCAATAATAGCCCCTCATATTCTGCTACGTTGTTTGTCTTCCCTTCGAAGACAAGTCTCACTGCGTACCTCATTTTTATTCCTGATGGTGATATTAGCACAGTCGAAGATGCTGCCCCATCGTCACAGTACGCTCTATCACAATACATCTCCCATGTCACTTCTTCACATTCTTCTTCGTTTTCTGCCGGGGTCCAGTCTACAATGAAGTCTGCGAGCACTTGAGATTTGATTGCGGTCCTGGCCGTGAACACCACTGCGTATTGAGAGAGTTCTGTTGCCCACTTCCCAATTCTTCCTGATGATTCTCTATTTTCGAATATTTCCCGAAGAGGGTATGAACTTGGAACAATGATTGTGAAACTCTGGAAATACTGCTTTAACTTTCTTGATGCCATTACGACTGCGTAAGCCATTTTCTCTAGTTCTGAATAAAATTTCTTCGCTCCCGCTAGTGCCACTGATACGAAGTAAACTGGTACTTGCTTCGATGTTGTTTCTTCATATTTCTCTTCAACAAGAGCTGCACTTACTGTACTGTTAGATGCTGCTACATATAGTAATAACTTTGCTTTGTCTCCTGGACTTGTGAGAACTGCCAAGTTTTCCAAGTAACTCTTGAACTGCTCAAACGCTTTCTGTTCTTCATATCCCCAGACAAATTTGTTCTTTGCGACCAACAACTTAAAGAAAGGCAAGCTTCTTTCTGTTGACCTTGAAATAAAACGGTCAAGGGCCGCTATTCTTCCTGTGAGCTTCTGTATGTCCCTCTTCGTTCTCGGTATTTTCATGTTTCTTATTGCTTCAATTTTTTCTGGATTTGCTTGTATCCCTGATTTTGATACCATGCACCCTAACAATTTCCCATTGGATACTCCGAAGATGCACTTCTCTGGGTTGAGCATCAACCCGTATTTTCTTAGGTTTGCGAATGTTTCACAGAGATCTTCGATGCAGTCTTCTTTCTTTTTACTGTGTACTACCACATCATCTACATATGCTGATACGTTTCTTCGGAGCTGTGGGCTGAGTACGATTTTCACCATTCTATTGAATGTTGGGCCTGCATTTCGTAAACCTTCGGGCATCCTCACGAAACAATATACACCGAATGGTGTTATGAAGCTTGTCTTGTCTTCGTCTTCGTTTTTCATCCATACTTGATGATGCCCGAAAAAACAATCAAGTAAAGACATTCTTTCACATCCCGCCGCTGCATCAACTAAGACATTTATTCTCGGCAAAGGATAACCGTCTTTAGGGCAAGCCTTGTTGAGAAGAGTGAAGTCAATGCACATTCTTTGCCCTCCATTCTTCTTCGGGACTATGACAATGTTTGACAACCAAGTAGTGAATTGTATTTCACATATGACCCCAGCATCTAACAATTTTTGAACTTCGCATTGCGCTGCTGCCTCTTTCGCAGAAATGATTCTCAATTTTTGCCTCTTCGGAGGAATCTTTGGATCTAGACGAAGCGCATGCTCAATCACACTGCGTGGCACGCCTTTTAGATCATTTTTGCTCCAGGCAAATACATATTGATTGTTTCTTAAGCATGATATCAACTCCCTTTCCTCTTCTTCGGCCATGCCCTTGGCAATAGTGATCAGTCTATCATGGACATCTTCGCATAAGCGTACTTTCTTCGTGTGCTCTAATGGCTTGATTCTTTGTTCTTCATCCTGAGTCAACCTTTTGTTTCTACAATCAGCCTGCTCATCTTCGTAAGCACTTTCATCTTCGGTTTATAATCTGTGTCTGTATTTTACTCTCTATCCCAAGCTTCTTCTTGGTCACCGTATATTGTCAAGACTCCATTATGTGTTGGAATCTTCATGCACAAGAATGGCATGTGAGTTACCGCTGTGAATTTGTTTATTACCCCTCTCCCGAAGATGGCTTTGTAGGCGTATGGTATGTCAACTACATCGAAGATGACCATCTCTATTCTCATAAGAGCTCCTTCTCCTAGGCTCACTTCATCTCGATTGTGCCTAAGGCTTCAACTTTCTTATTTCCGAAACCATATAATGGCTTCATTGATGTTTTCAATTGATTGTCTCTGAATTCCATTCTTTTGAACAGCTCATAAGTTATGATGTCTGCTGAGCTACCATTATCTACTAAGATTCCTCCCATATCGTTTCCCAAGAGATACTTTGTATTTTTTCCCATTACTGCCCTTATTACAAGCGGGTCTTCGTGCGGATACTTCTTTAACTTCAAATCTGCTTCAGTAAATGTGATTGGAACATGTGACCAGTTTGTTTTGAACACTTTACCCGAAGATACATGACTGATTTCTCTTCGGTTGTCTTTCTTTTGTTTCTTCGTTAAATGTTCACGAAAACTATTTCCGGCCCTTACTGCATTTATCACATTCATTCTTCGGTAACGATCATCATCATTTTTCTGTTGGTTGTCTTGCGAAGGTGCTTGCTGGCTTGATTCTATATATCTTCGGCCGACACGACGATGTGCTTTGTTGTTGGCTTTGTATTTGCATCATGTTAGGGTTAAGTTGATGGAGGAAAGGCATCTGCTGATAGTATGGCTGAGGAAAGAACCCTTTGTGACTGTAGGGTTGCCAATTTTGCAATGAGCATTGAGCTCCCGAAGGTGCCATTGATATAGTGTGATTGACCAACTTTGGTTGATTTTGTGCTGCCGATTTCCTTTCCTCTTCTTGCTGCTTCCGTCTGATGGCCGTTCTGCACTCGTATGTCCAATGACCCTTGTTCAATCCATGAATAGAACATACTGACTATGGTGGAGGTGGTCTGCTAGGCCCTTGGCTTCTATTTGGCCCTTTGCTTCCTGCTGAAACCGAAGGTGCCATTTGTGAGCTCTTCGCGGAGACACTGTTAACGTTGCCCCTGTTCTGGAAATTTGGCTTCGATGAGCTTCCTTGATTGTTTAAGTTTGGTTTTTGCACCCATTCTCCTTGAGCCTTTGCTGCTTTCTTTCTTTGATTGTACTCATCGATTCTTCGTTGTCTACCTCTGTCAGACAAGCAATATTCTTGCATGATATCAAATAATTATTTTTTTGTCTTCGGTCTACTGCGATCTAAATACTCTCCGCACGGGCCTAACCGAAGACCTCCGATGACTGCGTCAATTACTGTGGCCGAATCTACTTGCGGAGCCTTTGCTCTTGCCTTGACAAATCTTTTCATATAATCTTGTAAGGATTCTCTGTCACCTTGTTTTATCGAATGCAAGTCCCCCGAAGTCAGCTCTTGAGGCTGAAATCCTTGAAAGTTATTCTCAAGCCTGTCTCGCAACTGGGTCCATGAGCCCATGCTTCCTTTTGGTAACGAAGAGTACCATTGTTGCGCAGCTCCTTTCAATGCCATTACCAGTGCCTTTGCCTTGGTCACATCATCTCCACCTCCCGAAGATATGGCCACACTGTATCTCAAAGTGAACTGCCTTGGATCTGATTCCCCATCATACTCTGGCATTGACGCTGGCAATCTGAACTTCTTTGGCCATTCCGTCTTTTCCAATTCTACATTTAATGGTGAGGAAGGCTTGGTCTTGTATGGGTACTTCTCTTTGTGCCTCTTGTGCGGTCTACGTTCCGCCAACGCCTCTTCGGACGATTCGTCTTGCCAAGAATCATCATGACTGTGCCAAGACTCTTCGGTGTCCTTAGATGTATCATATATGTGGAGTGGTTCATTGTGCTGTTTAGTCTTCTGGTACTGTTGTGGATGCGATTGCTGCTGTAAGGAATTTATCTTTGCTTGCAATAACGCCATTTGTTCCTGGAGTTTTGCGGTTCTCTGCCTCACTGATTGTTGAGCCTTTTCTCTGTTTAACTGTTCTAGCATCAACCTTTTCTTACGTATCTCATTGAGCATGGCTTGATATCTTGCGTTTTTGTCTTCGGAATCAGTTGTGCGAGGTGTTTTGGCTTTCAACAACGCTGCTTCTTTCTATGCTCTTGTTCGTACATTTGGCGAAGTTGGCATTTCTTTCATCTTCGCTTGTAGTCTTTCTTCCACTCTCTTCAATGCTGCAATATCTTGATCCTCAATTCCTGCATCGTGCAGGTCCACCTCGAAGGTGCCATCTGCTACCTCTTCGGCTTCTTGGTCTTCCTGATCTTCGGTACTTCTCTGTGCTATTGGACTTAGTATCAAATCTCTGCTGGCGTTTTCATTGTCATCTCCTTGTAGGTATGAATCATCGACTCCCGATGGGTCATCGTTAGCCCTATGTGGATGTGGATTTGGGTTTCTGGGTTTCTTCTGTGGCATTGTCTTAAAGGGACAAAGCACGGTGGGCGCCAAAACTGTTGGGGTGAATACCGTCCCCGAAGAGGGGCCAACCAGCCTAGAATATTGAAAGACAGAAAGNGGAGAATGCCAAAGGAAACCCTGAACAAGNNNCCCGACCTCCGTCCAACCGTCCCCTTTCATTCACAACGGGTTCCTTTTATAGGCCCGTAACATTTTCGCTTTACAACACTTGCCCTTACTTTTTCCACAACATACGAAACATCTACAAGGGCAGTCTAGTAATCTCACATCGTCCGTACAACTCACACTTTACAACTCATCACCTTACAAGTCATCAACCCACGTGTTCATCCAAGTAGACCGATCCTCTTCGGTCCCGAAGACCTTCGGTGGCACATCCTTCTTTGGCATCTTCCTTTAAGCCTGTTCTCAGCCGTATCTCTTCGCCTAGATTCGTGGGCCCTTCGTATGTCACTTCCGAAGGTGCGTCGTCATCGTTGCGACGGTTCGACCCGCCTTTCCACCGAAGATCACTGTATCTTCGGTCCGCTATCTTCGTGTACTCCGTGCCCTTGTTCCTGTCAACGTAAAACAGAGAGAAACGTTCTCCTCCGCTCCTCTTTGGTGTGCCGAAATGAAGGGAGGGGGTTAGCTACGAAATATTTCCCCCAACACCCTGCCAGATGGGCTCCCAAATGCCATGTAGTTTTGGCCCGGAGCCGAATCGCGACGCGGGACTCCAGCGCAGGAAAAAGTATGGGATCCACCCAGGGTTTGGTGTTTCCAAAGGGGCCTTAGAGTACTACGCTTTCAACAGCTTCAGTCTTACAAGCTTTGGTTTCCTCTTACACTGCCATATTTCTATCACCTGTTTTGCAGGCTGTATCCTTTAAAGCATTTATTATTATTATTTAACCATATTTGCATATTGCCATCTCGTTTAGAAGTTCTTGCAATGATAAAACTTTTTTTTTAAAAAAAAGCCCTAGAGGGGCTGCGCTTCTTTTTCTAAGAAAATTTTCTCACTAACTTGCAGGACTTCACCAATGTGAGTATTCCTTTACCAATATAAACTAACTTTGGTAATCATGTGATAATTCTTGCGCTACACATATATTCAATTACTTAAGCTTTCCAATATGTCACTAACACATAGCTCGTTTTCACTATAATGTTTTATCCTCTATAGAACTAAGACCAAAATTGATAGTCGAAGCAACCAAGAGTTGCGATATCGACTAAAGCTGAAACTAGGTCCACAAAAGCTTTCGACCAAACTTTTGTCGACTTATCTTTTTGCGATGTGTCTCCTCAAACGATTGATTTTTGTGAATCCGAGCAGCTTTTTTTGTCTCCTTATCAAAATTGATTGAGATTTAGCTTTTTCTCAATCAGTTTGCCAAAAACAGGACCCAGTAAGCAAAAAAAGAAAAACAGATAAGTGGTGGTTTATTTTTGGGGAAAAACCAAAAACAATGCCATTACAAATACCAATACATCAAGATTCATCCATGTCTGCATACATAGAAGGAAAGTAGTTTTTCCACATAGAAAGTTTGACTTCTTCAAACTCCTCACTATCCAAAGTGATGGATGGGACATTAGGCTAACATGTCAACCATCTAATTCACCAGATCTTAATATTCTGGATCTTGGTTTTTTCACAGCAATCCAAGCACTATTTGAGAGAGGAACTCCCAACGTCGATGAAATTGTGGCAACGGTTCAGAAGCTTTTGATGAGTACCTAGCGGATAGGGCAAATAGGATTTTCTTAACTCAACAAGGTTGCATGAAGGAGATCATGAAGCATAAAGGAGGGCAACACTACAACATCTCACACATGAAGAAGCAACATTTGGAGATGATAGGTGAACTACCTGTGACCTTAAAGTGTCCTATAGAAACTTATATTCAAGCAGTTCAGTTTGTCAATGACTAACAGTATTGGACATGTAATTGCGTGAGATTACTTATCATGAGTTAGACTATGATCAATGCCAATTCACTAAAGTACTCGCTGCATTTGTCTTATGTTCTCGCCATCTACAGTACTCATTTGCATAACGAACTTGCCACATAGAACAATGCCATTACTCCTTTGCAAAATTAATAAAATCCAAACACATCAAGATTTTCCGCTGAACTAAACAATGCCATTACAAATGCCAATACATCAAGATTCATCCATGTCTGCATACATAGAAGGAAAGTAGTTTTTCCACACAGAAAGTTTGACTTCTTCAAACTCCTCACGATCCAAAGCTTCAAAAGGAATCTTTGACAATCCAAGCCTAGGTGCATATCCATGACTAATCCAAAGTAGGTCTGCGGCTGTCGCATTGGTTTGGTGATCATGTCGTCCATACCATCCCGGAAACATGACGGATGCATCAAGTTTGACACATACTGATTCTCCCTATCCAATTGAAACTTGCATACCTTTGTTGCATGAAGTTGCATTAGAGTATTTGCAGCATCAATCTCAATCCTGTTGAACGATTCACAAAGCACAGTCACATCTTCAACTTGTGAGTCGAGAACAACTATGTCGCCGGCCATAGAGTCTATCATGAAATCAACTTCATCTGAATCTGCAACGAACATCACCTGCTGGTCGCTGGGCTCCTCAACGGCCACGCCCAGGGGCTCGTCGTCTAGGCCGACGAGCGGCTCGACCGCCACGCCCCGGGACTCGTCGTCCAAGCTGACGAACGGCTCGTCGTCAAGCCCGTCGCCCAACTCGACGTCCACGCCAACTCACGACTCCTCGCTCATGGTCGAACTGTAGATTGAAAAACAGAAGGAGGAATCGGTGGCGCAGGGGATCCGTTGCCAAGACTCGGTTTTTAATCCCGTTGCGCGCCCGGGCGGCACATTTACTGCCGCGACGAGAAAGGAAGCGCTCCGCGTCATTGACTCCGAGAAAAAACGGGAATATGCCTTGGATAGATGGGCTTTTCAGATTTTGTAATGGGCCTTGGATAGTTGGATGGAGGGAGTAGTTCATAATTAATGATGTATATATTTGTTCATATGCAAAATAAGCGTATACTGTGTACACATGCTCATATTCGATCACTTTTTCTTCTTTTCTTTACTTCTGCTCGTGCCTCTTGAAATCCAAAGTTGGAGCACACGGCGAAAATGGGGATTCCGGTAGTGCACTCATAAGCCCCGTAGCAGTAGTTACGTTCTTATGCAACGTTTGAAATAGTGCGCTAAGGGCTAAAACAGCTAATTGCGGAGTTAAATTTGTCTATATAGCTCAAGATAGCGGTTAAATTATACATGAACACAAATAGCGGTGCTACCCTGCCTGCCTCGAAAAGTTAATTATAGCAGGCTACAGACCTTAGACCTTGTTCTTGTGGCGACGAGCTAGAAAGTAACATGTACTAGCTAGACGATTGCAGAAGGACCTTCCTCGCGTGATTGGTGACTCCTCCTAGACCGATAACCGTAAAGAAATTAATAGCGAAACGCGTGTTCTCGGCGCAGTCTATGGGGAAGAGGGCATTGCGGATGTCCGTGTCATCGTCGTTCATCTTCCGGCTGAGCAGACTAATGCCAAGTTGATCCGAAAGGTCTTGGAATAGCATCTTGATGAAGATACGTGACGACGACGTAGTATCGTCCTCTGTCATCCTGACACATCCAAGCATGCCCCGCCACGGGAGCGCGTCCACTGCCAGCAGGTGCGCAAAGAACTTGGCAGAGGCGCGCAGCTCATTGGTCTCCACACGGTGCAGCGTCGAGTAATGCCAGGCGAAGCATGCCTCAAAGCCGGCCTGGTACGCTCGGTGGATGGCGCAAAGCCTCTGCCCCAGCTGGCCGTAGTATCGCGTGTACGTTCTCTCCTTCCTGCAGCACTCGACGAGCATGGCGCAGAGCTCCGTCTCCTGGCCAGGCCTCACGATAGACAGGAGCTTGTGCCCTGCTTCCTCGGAGTCAACGCTCGACATGACTGTCAGGTATACCGTCCTCCGAAGGTTGGTCAGATCTGTCTCGGTTTCATCGCAGATGACCACGTCGTCGCTGCAGTTGGGTTCCTCGGCATCAGATTGGATCCTCTCACCCTTGTCACCTTCTTCACCGAGCATGCTCCTTCTGAGATTCTCATATGCCGCCTCGTCGCGAGCGAAGGACGGGCTGGGTTTGAACACGTCAAGATGGTACTCCGGATCGATCTGATGATCACAGTCCTCGTCCTCGTGGTATAGCTCTATTTTATGAGTTATTTGGGCGTCCAGCTCGATGAGGTCCAGCTCCGGGCGCACTGGTGCGAATTGAGCCCTCCGCAAGGCCAAGAGGTCTTCGATGATGAACTGGACGCGCCTATCGATGTTGACGTCGTGGAGAATGTCCCGGAGGGTGTCCAAGACAGCGTCGAGCCCTCGTGGGCACGATTCACGGAGAGTGGCGCCGCATTCTTTAACGAACGCCGCGGCGACCTCCACGTTGTCTTCGGTCGCCTTGTCTAGCAGTAGAGTGACGAGCTCGAGCGCCAGCAGGTCATGCGCCACGCCCTGGTTTACCAGATGGGCGACGAATCTGGCAGCGGCCGCCAGCTGATGCATGTCGCCACTGGTGTAGGCACGTCTCAGGCGGAGGACAAGGCGGACAAGGAGGAGCCGACCGACCAAGGGAAGCTTGGAGTTAACAACCGCGGCGAGCGCTGCGAAGACGTCTGTAAAAGCAGGGCAGGCTGCCTGGGATCTCATGAGCGCACGGCAGAGGAGGCCGCGCCCGCGCACGAGGTTTTCATTCAACAGCTCCCGCGCCACGTGACGGATGTGGACAGGGGTGGCCTTGTTGACTAGTCCGGTTATACTTTTCCTCAGCGCGTCCCAGCTGCGGCGCTGGTAGCCTAGGCCTAGCATATCATCGTCGTCGTCGTGATTTGCAGCAGCAACGCGGTGCCGGTGCGGGTACCCAACGCTGACACGCTTGCTTGCTACCCGGCGTGCGGTCTCTTCCTCCTCGGCCACGCTCGGATTTGCTCTTGAGCGTTTGCGTCGCTTGCCGGAACTTTCCATATTTTCTGCTCTGTCTATGTTCGTGACAAATAATCCTGGAGGGAGGACTCCAAAAACTTTGTTCCAGGTGATCACATTATATAGAGCCGTGCCGGTGAGAGGAGCCGACTCGGTAAGGGTCCGATTAGGATAGGAATCGAATCCAACTCGGATTCATGCAATTGTAGCTAACTGTCGGAGCAGGGGAGAGGAAGAAAGGAAGGGGCTCGCCAGCGCCGGATCCACTCGCCGCACCCACCGCCGCTGGAGCTCCTAGCACGAGCCACCGCCGCTGGATCTTGGGAGAGAGAGAGAGAGAGAGAG
>JAZFNS010009320.1:11924-25167 GCA_037127165.1 Alloteropsis angusta | reverse complement strand
CCTTAAAATTTTTAAAATTTTGTTTAAGAAAATCCCGCAGCAACGCGCGGGGTATCATCTAGTTAATTCATTTAACTGACATATGAAATTGTACATTGCAAGTAGTAGAGCATGGTCTGGGTCATTGCTTTTTTTTATAAAAAAATAGGTTATTACTCAAATAGGCATTTTGCAAGTGGCACCATATACCTTGCCTCCGTTTAGTTGTTCACCTTATAATTTTTTTCCATCTTATTCCATCAAGAATGTCTGACTTTCAGATTTAGGTTCTCCAAGAATATCTTCTGTAACTATGCAGAATAATTATATTGTATGCCATATTAATTGCTAAATCATCTACCATTAGTTCTGAATGACTTAGCCACCTGAACAAGACAGTAAAAGATTAGTTGTTCATCTCTCAAACCTGAAATCAGTTACCATGTTTCAAGGACAATAGTATATACTAGAAAAGGCTGCGGCGTTGCCGCGGATGGCCCCATGCTACGATTTTTTTAATGTTTGGTCGCACATATTTTTTTTTTAGAAATAAATAGCAGAGTGCGTTGAACCCGTAAAAGCGCTTTGTGGAAATGTTGTAAATTTTAGAATATTGGGTATCTTTTGTTTTGAAGTGTATCTTGTGTTCAAATGTGAAAATTTGTGCAAGAAAATTGGAAAGGAGCATTGAATTCTATGTGTTTTCGTATTTGGAGCAATTTTTATGGTGGAAAATTATTGATTTAAAAGTATTTTGGCGGTCCGATGTTAGATATAATGGGGAAATTGGAAAAGTGAGTTCGATTTTTGTAAGTGTGCCCTACAGTATATTTGTTAGCTATAATAGGGGAACTGAAAAAGTGAGTTCAATTTTTTAAGTTGGCTCTACAGTATGTTTGTTGGTTTTTAAATTTTGAGCCGCTTCCATGTTCAATATTTTTTTAATTTGAAGATGTTTTGGTGTCCGAATCGTAGGTGCAACGGATCTCATATAATCATTTATGTGAACAAATTATGAAAACACTTAGAATTTGAAATTTTGCTGCGAAACGAAGTTTAAGGTTTTCAAATTTTGATTTTTTTGTATTGAACACTTTTTAATTTGAGGACGTTTTGGAATCGGAATCGTATGTACGATGGGTTGTAGACATTTGCGCGAAAGTGTTTCGAGTTCAAAAATGTGTTTTATAGTAAAGTTATAGGTTTTGAAATTGTAAGCAAATTTTATTTGGACATATTTTGGTTTGAACGCGTTTTGGTGGTCGAATTGTACGTATAGTGTTGCTCGTATGGAAGTAACTAATAAAACGGGTTGTTGCGTGATTTAAATAAAATCCAAGAGTTTTTTCAAGAAAATTCCTGAGAGAGGAAAAGGATTGCGGGTTGATTATAAGAAAACTCAGGGAGTTTTTTGAAAATATTACTGGACCGTTCGGGGTGGACTGCGGGTTGATTCTGACGAAATCCGGGGGCTTTTTGGCAAAAAAGTATGAGAGAGGGGAGTGGACGGCGGGTTATATTTCCATGAAACCCGAGGTTTTTTTTGCAAAATGGTCGGGAAACGCACGATCTTGGCCGTCCGTCCGGCCGATCCGACGGCCGAGATTTCCCGATGACGTGGCCACGCTGGCCGGCCATCTTTTGTTGCAAGAATCGTATATAGAGATAATCCAAGTTTACCACTGGGGGTATAGGATCCATGGTATGCATCGACTCTTATCTATATAATAATCCAATTGAGCACATTGGCATTACAAATGACACACTGAACAGGTTGGTGTCAGCCAGTTGTTTGGGCTGCACCAAATAGCTATGTGTCATCATTAACTTGACACGGAAAAATTGATTGTGAAAAAGCTCTTCATATATTCAGTTGTGTGTTGTGCCTGTTAAAATGTAGACCATTTCATAGTTAATCAAAATTGATTGTCACATGTCTTTTTTCCATGTTACCTGCATAATGCCACAAAGAAATGAAATAATGACGGAGGGCAGTTTGAATTGGGGTATGCAGTTTGTTTACCTTACTAAATATGTAGTAATAGAGAACTATATGTGATAATTTTCCTGTGGCAAATTCTTTTAAGAATAAAATCAAGGTTGGATCATGCCTGTTGAATATCTTGCCTATACATCTTTAATAATTTGCTAGTTCAATTACAACTAGTTGATAAACACAAGTACCATAGCCATACTCGTGTACGCAGATCATGGGTCGATTTGACCGATTCACGTCTCGTCGAGCGAGACAGGCCGAGAATGAATTGCACAATGACGAAGGAGCTAGTGATGGTGCTGAAGGGAGCCCTTCCACGTACCTCAACCTCGACCAAAATGACGTTGAACAAAATGATAGATTATCAGAGAATGAGGTAATTCTTGTCATTGTGTACATGAGTAATCTAATTATTAGGTGCATTGTTGGATATTAATAGTGTTTAGTATTGGCAGGAGCCAGTTCAGATCAAGGCAGAGATGTCGGAAGAACCGAAAGTCCAAGGCAAGAGAGACCCGAACAAAATGCCAATAGGCTGAAGGATAATCACCCGTGTACATATTACCGGGGAGCCAGTTTCACCACAGAAGATTAAAGGGCCTTACAAGACTGCCACAAGGTGCATAGTGAAGGATTACGTTCCGATCATATATCATGACTGGAATTCAAAGAAAACGGACATGCAACCTCCTAATCCGATAAAGGAACTATGTTGGAATAAGATGAAAGAACATTTCATTTTCCCCGATCCAAACTCTGAGGCACTTGCAAAGCACAAAACACTGCAAACGATGGGCAAGTCAGCAAATAATTTTAGGGGGGGTACTAAATAAGATGAGGAAGCAAGGTCGGGTGCCTAACTGGAAACACTATCCAAACCAGGAGCAGTATTGGGAAAGTTTCTGTAAGTACTATGCGAGGCCTAAGGTACAAGAGACCTGCTCGAAAAATACAGTTAATTCCTCTAAGAATACCTGGCACTATCATTGTTGGTCTCGTGGGTACCTTGGGAAAATAGACGACTGGGAGGAGACGGGTGAAGCGGTGACAAGCTCTGGTGCAACGCTTGAGACAGATGGTTGGGATGAGCGTGCCGTGAGGTACCTGCTTGCTCATGGTGCTTATTACAACCCTGATGGCTCCCTTAGTTACCGCACACAAGAATCCAGGGAAATAGCAAGTAAAATACAGCAAGCCCAAAGTGAAGTTCAGGCCGGACTCTTTATTCCGAATAGAGAGAATGATGTGCTTACACGTGCTCTAGGAAACAAAGAGCACCCTGGACGCACAAGAGGCACCGGAGTTGTTCCCTAGGGCCTTGCCTTTGTAGATGATGTAAGCACATACAGAAGCCATAAAAGAAGCAAGGCAGCACGAGACTCCCAATGGAATTCTATGATACAAGCCGTTCGCCAGGAAGTTGCCGAACAAGTCCGCCAGCAAGTAACTGAACAAGTAACTCAACAAGTAACCCAAAAGCTTCGGAAGGAATTCAACGAGCAGGCTCGGCACCAAGGTTCGCTTCCGAAACAAGGTGGTGAGATTCACACTAGCCCTGTCGTGCACCGTAGTAGTTGCGGAAGTGTCGGGCTTCCTACGAACGATGCAGCCATGTCTTTCCCAGTGGATGCGATCACAGAACCAAGACAATGCAAGCTATACGTCCAGGACAAATTCTGGAAGACCAAGGTTGCGGTTGGGCAGGCATGGCCTACCGGCGAAGGGGTTCAATTGTATTGCCGTCCATTGCTGGATGGATACGCCAAAGTCACCATTGATGCCATTGTTAAGAAAAGGTTCCGTAGAGTGGAGCTAGATATCCCCGGACAGAATGATAAGAAGAAAATTGGGGACAACATTGGTTGCTTCGTGACTTGGCGTAAGCGCTATCTCATTTGACGAGGAGTCTGAAGAATCAGACTGTGAGTCGGATGAACGTCCATTGTCACCTGTTCTTGACAATGATGCACTCCCACAGCCAGAAAGATCTGAAAGTCGATCAGCAAGCCCCAAGCCCAAAAAACATGTTTCTCAGGGCCGATGTTCAAGGGTGAGCACGACTCATCCTTCAAGGGATCGTACCCCGCCACGGAGCCTAAGGGAAAAGAGCATGCAGTCTGCTATGTTATGCTAATACACCATGTGGGCAAGAGGAAGAGCAAGAGCAAAGGCCAACCAAATCTAACCAAGGCACTAGAAAAAAGCAAGTGAACGTGAGTATAACATCGCTAATGCCAGAAAAGGAACAAACGCCACCACCCCTTGAGGCGGTACTTCACTTCTACAAATTAGCAATGGTTCCACAGACAGGGAATAACTGGAAGCCTCCATCAGACTTCGGGCGCACTATATGTAAACAAACCAACCGGAAATTAAGTGAGCAAAACTTCCTGGAAAATAAGAAGGCAAGGGAAGAGTTTTTAGCAGAAAACAACCTCACAGAGGAAGACCTTTTGCAGTTGGAAGAGGATGGTAAGCTTACACCTCCGCCGCCTATATGTCCGTTCCAACCGAGCGGGGATCTTGTGGAACCCTGGCAAATACCTCATTTACCCACGCAAATGCGGAATTTGCATGAATGGTACAAAGGTCAGAGTGGTGAGGCGTTTGGGGCGAGATACAAGGAAGAACATTTTCATAAGCCAGCGTCCAAGTCCAAAGAGGACATAGTCTGGGTTTATTTCGATTCGCTATATGAGTTGTACCAGCAGAATGCCGTAGATTGTTCAATCATGAGTTTATTTGCTCTGTAAGTGTCTAAACTATCTTTTTTGTCCAACTTATTCCATGAATAAACCTTGTATAAAAAGTTCCTCATTTTGTAGCATGGTGGCACACAAGTTGAAGGAAGAAGGCACGACAGACGTAGGATTGTTAGACCCTCAAGCTATTAATGAGGTAGAGATTAAAAAGCCTCACTGCTTAACCTACTTGGCGAATGCTATGCTCAAGATGCAGGACAAGAAGCGCATACTTCTTTCATACAATTGCAAGTGTCTTCAAATCACTACTTTCTTTGGTCAATCTTAGAAATGATTTATTTGGTTTTGTCCTAAATGCAGATTTCACCATGTTCTCATCGACATATGCCTTGATCAGAGCACTATTAAGGTTTATGACTCGAAACGGAGGAAGCTTGAGTACATCCAACTTCTCATCAACCTCCTCAACATGTAAGTCAGGACAACCATTTTCTTCTTTTCAATGTGTATATGTATTTTAGATAATCTACCATCTAATGTTACCAATTCTTCGTAATGTATGCAGTGCTTTAGCCAAGTACAGGAAGAAAGAGGGCATTATATGTAGGCCATTTGCAAAAAAATTTGATATCATTGAAAAGAAATGGATCCTAGGCAGCCGCCTGGAAACAATCTATGCGGCTTCTATGTGATGCATTATATGCTATGTGCAACTAATGATGACTTTGGAGAACAAGCAGATCAGGTCCGCAACGATTGTTTTAGTTTTCATATTCATTGTTATTGTCATATTCATTTTTGTGCCCGTTCTTGATAAAAAACAATTATAGATATTCTTACCATCAACTATCCCTCTATGCCTTACATTTCTAGAAATGCCCAATAGGATATGTTTTTGAGATATGCTTATGGTTGTATACTTGTATGTACATCTCTGAATATTTTGAGACTTGAAATTTTGAAATCCATCATAATGAGATGCACATATTATGTTGACAAGGATAAGACATTAAATTTAATTGGAATACATTTCCATTGTCTTGTGAATAAAGACAGAATATGTTTTTGTTAGAGATGGTGAATAAGAATGTGCATTGTAAATCACTTATTTCATCATGATCACTGTTTTTTGCTTGAGGCGATTTTGGTTGTTGATGGAATTTGATATGGTTGTGTGTATGTATAATAAACTTTATTTGCATTTTCTTTAGTACCACATATACAGTTTCTGTTGTACTCCTATTACAGTACTACATCTAGAGGCTAGTTGAAAAGTGCAGCTTGCTTGAATTTCAGAATATTTAGTATAAGAAACAAAATTATTGCTATTCATTGATATTTTGTCACTAACTACATTGCTATTATGGTGTTGTTGTGTGCAGAATTGTAGTCTCCATACTTCTGAGTTGCTTCTTAGTGAGATTTGGGCACTTCAGGAACAACTATGTGGATTTATTTTAGACCAAGTTGTGACACCAGGTGGTGAGTTCTGTGTGATTTATGACTAGATGTATGGACTTCGATATTTATGGTTTCATGTATGGACTTCGATATATGTATGGTTTATGTAAGGACTCTATATGTATGGACTCGATATATTTGGACTTTGAGTTGATGTCAATGTATGGACACTGTGAGATTGTAATATTATTATTGTGAGTTGATGTATTGTTGTTTGTTTTTGCTAGATTGATATATTGCAATATTGTGCTTGCTGCAGATTATACCTAATTATTATTATTTTTACTGGAAAATTGTTATTACAGCCGGTTTAAACCGGCTGTGAAAAGGAGGCATCACAGCCGGTTTTTGTGGGCAAAAACCGGTGGTGAAAAAACTCTTTCACAGCCGGTTTTTGAGAAAAAACCGGCTGTGAAAATGAGCTTTCACAGGCGGTTTTTGTTTGCAAAAAACCAGTTGTGAAAATGCCCTTTCACAGCCAGTTTTGTTTGGAAGAAAACCGGCTGTGAAAAAGCACTTTCACAGCCGGTTTTTTGGCAAAAAAAATGACTGTGATAGCGCCGGACGCAGCAGGTTTTGAAGGTCCAAAACTGGCTGTGAAATTGATTTTCACAGCCGGTTCATGACGTAAACCGGCTGTGAAAATCTATTTTCACAGCCGGTTAAAAACCGACTGTGAAAAAGGGATTATCAGCGCCACTTTTGAAAATCGGCTGTGATGTGGGCAACCGAACCGCCTGTGATGCTCCTGCTGTAGTAGTATAACCAACCCAACCCATCACTACATAAAGTCCATTGGCCCCATAGGAAAAAAAGTATCAGCCTTCATCTCGGAAAATAAAAATACAGCGGCTTATTTTCCCGATCTGTTTCCCCACTCCAAGAATCAAGAGCAGAACGGGCACAGAGACAGCAGCAGGTGCAACAAGTATTTGTAGCAAGTACATTCCTAACCGGGGAGTGGTATTTCATACACCCTATACCAAGTGCATTCCTGACCGGGGAGTGGTATTTCATACACCCTAGCCTTGGCATCTGTAAGGCAAATGGCCCTACGTGCCATTATATTGTGATTTTAGTGATTGAGTGACAACATAGTCATTGGGACTAACAAGTTTGTTAAGTGATTTACATAGAAAATTACGTCCCAAAAATGATTTCAAATCATAGCAAAAAAATAGAGTCTTATTTTTGAGTATCCAAGACATGGTATTGGCATATGAAACCATGAAAAATGCTCAAGTTGATTGAATAGGATGAGCCCGCAGAGATTACATACGGTGTATGATACGCCGATCATCGGTGTACATATTGAGAAACATACGCCATGTGAAGCTCCTGAAGAAAGACGATGGTGTATTATACGGCAATGCACGGCGTACATATGTTGAGAAGGATATGGCGCTCAAAGAAATCAGAGAAAAGTCATTGTCGTATGTTCCGTTGTTATTGTGCGTGTACAGGGCGGATGATACGGCGCTCAAGGTCAGCAAAGGTTCAGAAAGGGTCAGCAATATCCTACACGGCGTATCATACGCCGACCGTCGGCGGAGTATCGGCGTACAAGTTATATAGGGACGATGTCAAAAGAAGATGGAGAAAAGGGCACGGCGTATGAAACGCTGACTATCGGTGTACAAGTTGGAAAGCATACGGCGTGTGTAAAAGCCGTTGGAAAAGCACACGACATATTATATGCCAACGGGGGTGAAGCGCACGGCGGAACATACAACATTCACATTTTCTGTGCAGCTTTTGAGCAACGGCTAGTTCAAGTGCTTAGGCTATATATACCACCGCTATTTGGCTATTTGGAGTTGTTGAAGTCCAGAAAAGTTTATCTACAACTACAAGACATTCAAGCCATTATTTGTGCTACATTCTTCATCCATAGTGAGCGAGAGAGCTAGGATAGGCCTAGTGAGTGAGTTTGCAAGGTGTTGAGCTTTGTGCTTGGTTCTCGAGTGAACCAACACATGTATTCTCGGTGTGCCGGCCCCTTGAAGTTTTGGTGACTCGTCGGCACGTCTTCGACCCTCCGGCTTGGTGTGGAGCGACGCCGACGGCATTGTGCGGGAGAAGAGGAGACACCCTCCATGGTGGAGAAGCTCCATAGTGAAGGCGACATCAAGGTCTCCAGAAGAGTAGGTTGATAAGAGTAAGGTCTTGGTGACTTGCTCATCATCCCTCTTGGGGAGCCTTTGTGGCGAGCTCAAAACCTTGACCAGGAACAAGACTTAGCGACCGGGAGCACATCCTTTGTGGAGCTCCAACATGGAGTAGGCGTTAGCCGAACCATGGAATAAATCTTCGTGTCAAGTTTGCATCCCTCTAACCCTTTTAAGCTTCCGCATTTCATCTTGCAACTTGTGTGCCTTTATCTTTCTAGAGTGGTATCTTGCTAAGATTGGCTATAGGTTGCAAAACTCTTTGGATGGGTGCAATCACTAGAAAAAATCTTAGTTGCACATTTATATAGCATGTATTAGTTTTATATTTATACAATTAGAGACAAATGGTAGGTTAAATTTTAGAAAGCCTAATTCACCCCTCCTCTTTTTAGACTATCACGAGTATCGATTACTTTCAGCATCATACAGTTTCGGTGATGAAAGTTTTGCTGTTCACCCAAATGGTGGACACATGGGTTGCTACTTGCTGCACAAAAATATTACACGGCGCATGCTCGCAGCTACCTGCTAGTGGCGAGCGAGACGACTGGTTTTCGGGTTTGGGCGCTTCAATGGCCGGCCGGGCTAGAGGGTGGTCAGCGGGGGATTAGAGGGATGACGACTGGTGGCGGGGGTAGGCCGCGGGGGCATCAAATCCACTTCGTTAGGAAGGACGGGGAGGTGCGGCGTGGCGGGTTGTGCGCGGACTGGGGTATGGCGAGGTAGACAGCGGCTTTGGAAGCAGTTCGCTAGGGAGACGCAGGTGGAGCTTTCGATGAAGACGAGAAAGAAAGAAGAGAGCGGAGGAAGAGGATAAGCAGATGAGATAGAAGTATTGCTTTGTTCGCTGCTAGCCAGTAGAAGGGAACGAGTGCCTACCAGAAGCCCCGCTTGCTGCGCCCATGTTACAGGAAGATGCATTAATTTGCTGAGGATATAGGGAAAAAATATTAGTACTATCTGATAAAAGAGTAATCAAGGAAGTCACTAATTCATCAATTAGTAGATCCAAAGAGTACATACAAACTCCTGCCATCAGGCATCCAGAATTCCTCTTCCACTGCAGCAGGACAGAACTGCGGCCAATGATAGACTTTCCTCTAAGAGCAGCTCCAGTGCTGCTCTAAAAACGATTTGGAGGGCTCAAAAACGAACATCGAACCGTAAGTGTCAGATCCAAAATCGCAAGCGGATCCTTTGCCACACTCGGCGGTGGCACCCACGACGACTTCCCGGGAAGGTCTTGGATGGGGTGGCCGTGGCGACGGCGGCACAGTCAGCGGATGTCAGGTACTCCCGGGCGACGGCGAGGCGACGCGCCGGTAGGCCCGGGTTTCATCGAGCGTCCACCAGCGCCAACGGGCGAGCGAGGACGTCGGCCATGGACTTGGAGGACGACGAGGATATCTTGGCCAACACCGCCGGCAGCCCCAGCGCTACCTACCCCAAGGGCCCTCTATTGTTGTACTGCGGCGAAAGCTAGCTATGGCTAAGTCCAACACATGCTCGGGCTAAGCCAAGCTACCAAACACGCCCTGTGCACAGGGCAGTACAATGCGTAATGGCATGGCATTCATTCCAGACGCCTCCCAAGCTTAAGTCTCGCCCGGCCCCAAGTGATGGCTCGAGTGCAGAGTCATGCATCAAACAGAGGGAGCTGGGAATGGACCAGCTATAGTAGAGAGTGGGCAAACATCTGTAGTGGTCAATAAGATCACACTTGTAATCATATAAACACTCCTACCAAAGTCCAAAGCTACCCAACCAGTAGAGAGTAAACAGTGCCGCATGCCACAGTAAGAAAGTTGGGAGACCAGCTACGGATATCACAGATGTGCAAAATTTATTCTGTAATTTCACCGGGATATATGGATCAACGTCAGCTGCTGTTCTTTGATACATGCAGACTGCTAATTAAAAAGACAGCTTGTACAACTATGGGGACTGCTGCTGTCTTTTTTGTTGTCTTTAAGAGTATTAGTTCATTTATTGACATGTGAATCATGGTGATCTTGTACAATTTGATCTTTGTAGCTATATTTGTGCTTACACAAGACAACACATGACATATTGTAATAATTCTCATAATTCGCTTAGGAAAGCATATATATATAATATTCATATGAAATGTTTCACGATACATGATAGGTATAATAAAACGATACACGATAGGTATAATAAACCGATACATGATAGGTATAATAAAAGTAATATTTCGGTATGTAGCTCTAATTTCCCCTTTGTCCAAAGTGTTGCCATATATGCTCCACCAAATCATTCTTCAATTGTCTATGTGTAGAACGCGCCATGATCGCCGAGTTCCTAGTAAGAACTTGTGCAAAGCATGGATTAGGATTTTCAGTGGTATTCACTTCCGGTGGTAGCACAATGGTTCACAAAATAAAGGTTCAGTTCACAAAATAAAGGTGCAGTTCACAAAATAATGGTTCAGTTCACACAGCAATGCTTCAGTTCACACAGGAATGTTTCAGTTCACACCTGTAAGTGAAAGATAAAAATTATCAGTGCTATTTCAGAAGCTATTTCAGTTGAGTAGATAAACAATCTGATAGTACATGATATACAATTTCAGTTCAGTGCTATTTCAGTTCAGTGCTATATCAGTTCAGTGCTATTTCAGTTGAGTCTTTGCTTCAGTTCAGTAAGTAACAATTAAACCTGCAGCTGAAAAAAAAATATCCAAAAAACTAACCTCAAGAACAACCTGCAAATAATTTTTCTTCAAAAACTTTATAGTAATGGCATGATCTTCTTGTTCTTCAGTAGACGTCATTGATTTATCTAGTGACAGCAGCCTGTTATATGTTTCAAACATGTTTGATTCAAGTTCTAATTTTCTTGCTTCTTTCTGCTCTTTTGCTGCAAGATGGGCAAGTTTGGCTTGTTCAATCTTCTCTGTTGATAGCTTTTCCTGCACCTCAAGTACTTTCAGCCGGTTTGCATGCTCTTCATTTTGGATTTTGCCAAATTTATCCAACTCCTCAATATCAATTGTGTCCTTCTTGCTATTCTTCTCAAAAGCTGCCTTTTTAGCCTTCTTTTGCCCCATTGGCCTTGCTGGCTCTTCAAGATCATCATCATCATTACTTGTTACTCCTTCATGTCCTTCCTTTCCTTCCTTCCCTTCCTTTGCAGTTGCTTCTCTCTTCTTTTTTTCTTGCATTTTTCAGCCCATTGTTGTATGTTATCCACTTAGCCTCATTCCTTATAGCATTCCATACATCCATCAGCACAAAAGGCCCAAGCTTTGGTTCTTTATCTTTGTTATCTTCTATGTAGAACACATGTGCCTTCTCAATCCACATTTGATCATTGTAACCACTTGTGTAAATTCTATGAGCCTTGATCCAAGCACTATTGAACAAATCAGTCCATCTATTAACCTTGTGAAAACGATCTTTGATTTGCTTCAAATTTCTTTTCCTATTGGCTGGTGTAGTCTCATTATATGTTTCAACCACATCTGTCCAGTACTGCTCATTCTTCCTATCAGCGCCGACACTTGGGTCCGTTGAATTGTGCAGCCATGCGCTCATCATCTTCACATCTTCTGATTGGGACCAAAGGATCCTCTTCTCAATCCTAGGTTTGTCATCACCACTATTGGGGATTTTTGCCTTCGAGAAAAACAACTTCGGACGTCATGGCGAAAAATCGTCTTCGATACATGACTAACTTCGTCTTAAATCGATTTGGCTTTGATTGCAATTCCAACAGGAAAAATCGTCTTCGAGGCAAACCCAAACCGCCGAAGACAATCCCCGGAGTACAACCAAAGATGACAAGTGCGGGAGGAGCAAAAAAGCACTTCACGGAAACCTCGTCGAAAAAGGCAATTAATGACGAAGGCGTTAAGTCAACAACTGGAGAGGCCAACGAAAAGGTCAAAAGGGAAGAAGTATTAGTCTATGCGTTCACACTGATGTAGTAGGATTACCTTTTTGCCCTTGAAAAGGTACAACATTGTACAGTGAAGGGCATGTAATCTACTTTTCAGGGGTATTATGGGGGTGTAGAAAGTGACCCCTGGTCTCCCTATAAAAGGAGGCCCCCCTACACGCGTAAAGGAGAGACTTTTTGGAAAAGAAAAGGCATAAAGTGACTCTCATCCTTTGTCTCTGATTGTCTTTGCCGATTTCTAAACTTCTCACACTGTTTGGCTTTCTCTCGCCCAAGAATCCCAACAACCACTGTCAATGGTAACATACTGCTGGCCTTCTACTGATGTATGAGGGCTGGACATTTGCTCTTCTTGAACTGAATAAGGCATACTCCTAGGTGGCTTGAATGCGACAAAGTGTGAAGGACCTCCAGTAAAATGAAAATTTTGAGAGAGATCTGCATTAGGTTAGTGAAACCACCAGGCGGTGTTGGGTTATTATCCCTGCATAATTTTACAAACTAAGATTAGTTACCCTGCTGAATTAGTTCAGATGTTGCCACTGACTTGTGACCCAAGATTAGTTACTAGCCTCAACATCCATAGACAGTGAGCATCTCAACAATGCCCACACAAACACACAATTCATAATTAACAAAACTGCTGAATTCATATGTAGGCAGTGCTCAAAATACCATAATGCAGGGAAAAAAGAAAGAGCATCGTTGAGGAATTTTTTTTCCAAGATGTAGGATCTGATGGGAGCTGCCATTGTGGAGCAATGGGGCAACCTCCATAGAATCCGCCGGCGCCGTTGAAGAAACAGCTACCGTCGTTGAACGACATCGCTAGTGCTGAGGCGTGCTGCTCCAGCGGCTGACCGGCGCGGGCAGAACGCATCTGCTCGCCCGCCGCCGCAGCTCCCGCAGACGCCGCCCGCTTGTGCGCCGATGTCGCCGCCGCCGCAGTTCCCGCCGCAGCAGCTCCCGTCGTCGCCTTCCGCTTCCGCTGCCGCAGCGCATCCGCCTTGAGA
>JAZFNS010068450.1:6963-18138 GCA_037127165.1 Alloteropsis angusta | reverse complement strand
CTCTCTCTCTCTCTCTCTCTCTCTCTCGTTGACCAACTGGCTGGAGGGACACCTCAGCGCAGAGCAAGGAGGAGAGAGTGCTTGATGAACAGGCAGCTTGTGGATGCCTGGACTGGGAAGCAGAGGATTTGACCCAGATGGACGAAACTGGTGGTGCCATGGAGGTGGAGGGTCACCAGAACAGGGTGAAGGTGAGCGAGAAGTACCTGACCATCCCCGGCGGCAGTGGACACTTCCTTTACCAGGTACAAACGATTACCACAGTTCGAGGCAAACAATTTGTTCGATTCTTTTAGCAGTCAGTCCGAGGTATCAAACAGGGGAAGCACATGTCAATGGTGCTCGATGTTAGCCCCTGTGTGGCCCCTGTCCGCTGAGAGGGCTCCTACAGTGAGGCCCTCACGCTAGCTGCCTATCAAGGCGGGCTCTGGGCGGCTCCTCCGTGGCCACCGCGTCGCCCGTCATCCATGACAAGTCCTACTGCAACGCCTGCACATAAAGTCAGCGATGTCGTGCGAGAGCTTGCCTGTCGACAATGAGTCCTAAGCGCTGCCGTCCCCCCATCCCTGATATCACCGAGCATAATGGCAACGCAGGTCGGTCCTTGCTGGCTTGCGTGCGGCAACAGGTGCTCGGACGACGAGTAGCTCAGGGTTAGACACTCTGCCATGGACATCACAGCCTCGCGTATGGGGGAGCAAAGGATGAGGAACATTCCGTCACGGCTAACTTGGCCTTTCGACTGGGGAGCAGAGGATGAGGAACACTCCGCCACGGCCAACTTTCCAAATCAGTGGACACGTAAGCAGTTAATGACAACACAGGTCGTCAAGAGCCAAGTCACTGTAATTTGGACCTCACTTGAGTCAATTGGCAAGTTTGGGGACCTTGATGTCCATTTTGACAATTTAGGGACATGGATGACACCACGTGACAAGTTTAGGGACCTATGGTGTATTTTAGTCTTTCTAAATTGTATATCTGGTTATCTTCTAGACTGATTTTCTATTTTAGATTTTTGCCACATGAAGATTTCCTTTGGGACACATTGGTTAATTGGTGGGTTTAGAAGCATCGGTGGACCAAATCGATTTTCATGTCTAGGGCGACTTCTCGAAGTTCTTACATCGCTAAAACTATTCCACATTTCCGGTAACAATAGTGATAGCGCGGATAACCGCTAAAAACACAATTTAGAGTATATCTCAAATCAAAGTTTGAATGTACGACAAACTTCATAAAAACTTACAAAAAATAGAACTGTATCTAGCTAGTACAAATTTGGTTAATCTTCATCCTCCTGTACCATTTCTTCATTAATAGTAGGAGCCAGAGTATGTTGGCTTGATTAAACTACCAAAGTAGGAACCTGTTAACGCCAAAAAAATCAGATGATGATTCTCTGATGCTAACACTGTGACCTGGAAGATCTGCTTATCTCTAGTGCAAGTCTAAATTGCAGTGGCAAAACGGGTTATGGGACGGAGAACAATGTGAACACAACTTTTATCTAGGGATTTTTGTGGACTGTGGGACGAAGACCAAATTGATGGAACTAAAATTAGGGTAAGCCTGACGGTAATACCTGAGTCTCTGATTACCAACTGATTTAAACTGGGGTGCCCCATCTTCCGTTAGGTAAGGATAACTCTCGATTTGGTGGAGATGAAACATACAGATCCGGCTTCCGATCAACACGATCTGAACCCCGCAATGGTAGCACCATGTCTCCTCTGGTTATCAATTGTGCACAACCTGATTGACCTTGCCAAGAAGTATATCCCCTGCATGCGAATCAAGAACACAAGTAAGGGCAAGGAAGAACACAACTCAATTTGCAGAAATCTTGTATAAGCACTCGAAGTTCGGTTTTCACAAATCGATAAACAACAACTGAACAAAGTCAGAATAATCTAGGCAAAATCTAAACCCAAATGTGGCAGTGGATACTGAATATATGAGGGTTTTGGACGACTCAACCCCCTAGTCATGTCGCTAGTAGACCTCAATACGATACATGGCCCATCGGCCCAAAATATGGTGACACAACACCCTGACAGATTGTGGATGTCCAATTGTTTCGATGGAATTTTGACGTGTCACAGTTTCCACTGGAAGCTCTATGAAATTTTCTTTCCATTCATATAAAGAAAGTCCTAAACAGACTCCGTATGTGACCTGGGCATCAATTTTGGTGCGGACTGCTCCTGGACTCCGAAAACAGACTCGCTCGATGTGTTTTGGGCCTCCACTTGGGCTGGACACCCTTTGCTGGTCCCCTCCACCATGAAGCCTTTCTTTAGTCACTTTGTTATCATCTCCATGTTTCCTAATTATAATAATTATACTAGGTAGCAATCTATTCTCAAAGTAACTAAAAATAATACATAGGAACAAGCTTACCTTATCTTTAGGACATATTGTTGTTTGCAAAGGTGTCATGTTCTCATCATCCTTCCTTTCCTGAAAGCAAACCATCCTTGGTTTGACCATGTTTGTATAAGGTGGCAAATTCAACAACCAACGATGCCCCCTTTCGTGGAATCCAACCTGATCCTTTAGAACAGAACTAGAGGCACTTGACATGACAACATTATATTTATCGCAACCCTCTAAATAATCATCTTGTTGTCCAACTAAAGATTTCAGATTTGAACAAATATAAACTAGATGGATCATATATTCTTCTTTACAATTATATTTACCAATGAAGTGATAGGTACTTCTAGTTAAGCATGTCAACTCAAAATTTGCAATAAGTCTCTCCTCCAAACAATTTGGATAGTAGTTTTTGTTCATCATTTGTACAAGTAATTAGAATAAATGTTTTATTTTTAGCACAAGCATATGGCTCCAAAGCATCGGCATCGTGAATATGGACTAGTTGTGGCATAGGAATAAATGAATCATTTACATACAACTCTTCTTTATCACAAGGAATAGAAAGCAAATCATCCAGTGACAAAGATAAAAGAAGTGAAGGTTCCATTAAAAGTTGTTCTATATTAGCATGATTGGTGGAAAAATTCGGCACGTACAAAAAAATTCTTACCTTCCGTGAGTGTAGCAGCATGTGTATTACCTTTGCGCTCATGTGCAGCGCTAGTCGAAGGTGCATCATGATATTAAGGTCCTGAGTCGTCACATGAGTTGATGTCATCATGCTTTTACTGATCCTCGTGTGGTTGAATGTACTGCAAAAGGTTAGGAACAAGAAAAGGTACCACATGGGTGTCCGCCCCTAAAGACCTCACCTCATCTTCACAAAAGTCATTTTTCGGCCATACAAGCAAGATCAAATAATTTNAGAAGTATAAGAGTGATCAACAATAATATTCTGAATTTCAGGTCGAAGGCCATGCAAAAATCTATGCTCAGTTGTTTCTGCACACCCATCTATTTCACAACATAACATTAAGGCTTGCAATTTTTCAAAATATGACTTCACTCATTTGCTACCTTGTTTGAGAAACTTAAGTTCTTCACACAAAATAGAGGAATATATGGGCATATAGTCATCTCTTAAAATTTGTGTTAACATCATCCATGCTCTAGGTGTCTCCTTATTTCACAAATAAACTCCCACCTAATTAAAACAAATAAACTCACTANATTATGACATCACTTTTAAACCATCAATTAACCCTGGAAATGGTAAAAGACTCACTAAACATAGGGTTAAATATGCAAATAATGGATTGCACCCATATGTGAAGTACATATCATTATAGAATCCCTATCGCAAAAGATGGGGCACATTGGGCTCTGGCCCCGGTCGGTCGACCAAGGGAGGTCAGGCGACTGGGATTTGAGCCCAATGGAGCCCATCTTCACCCCATGCAGAGAAGCACACATCCATGACACGATGGCCATTGATTTGGGGTCGGTTCACGTCAAGAGTCTCAAGCCATGTGTGGAGTCAACTGGATTGAAGGGCCCACAACTCAACCGACGAAGAAGTGTTCAAGGTCCGCGCACGCACCACGGAGACATGGGCCCACACATCAGTGACTCAGAAGAAGATGGGGCCGAACCGAGCCGAAGCCGGGTCGGCTGACCGCTTTCTGAGGCAATTCATGCTCCCCCTTCTCCCACGGGTCAATACCGCCTCCAGCAACGCATCTCGGCCGTGGAGAGCTTCAGTCGGTGCACCGGGAGGTCGGCCGACCCCCTAGGTCGAGCGACCGGGCCCTGGCACGACTCGGCCTCAACCGCCTCGAGCTGATCAGTAACCATCCCTGGAGGCTATAAATACCTGCAAGGGGGCGCCTTCTCAACACACACGAGAAGAAGAGCTCACTCTACTCCTTGAAGCTTAGTCTTATTTGTCTTAGTGTTAGTTCAAGTCTTCAGAAGGCTTTCGGAGGAGTCTTGGTAAGCTTTAGAGTATAGTCTTTTTATTCATTACTAAGTTGTAAGACTTATCAATGGAATTACCTTCATACTTATGCTTTGTGCTTACACTTTACCTTATCTACTTAGTGTATACTACTTATGTCTTACACCTTAGTCACACTGAGGTATATTATGGCATGTGCTCAATGTGTTGCAAAGTTGCTCTGTCTATGTGTACAGTAGATAGAGATGTATTATACATTGCAAACATGGTGTTTGGAATGTGTGATATCATTGGGGGATCGCTGGATTAGTAGAGGTAGACGGCACGTGGTGACAGCCCTGTCCGTCCTTGTAATCCTCCATGTTCGGGAGTTGATGTTAGGCATGCAGCACCATTCGGTGCATCATATACCGCGTTCTCTTCTTCAGTCTCGCTGGTAAGATCAACGAGCGTTGCGTTTCCCGTGATCCCAATCATGTCACGGTTGACAGAGATAACGAGGTGCTGGGCGAACTCCTTGTTGCCGCTGGTGTCTGCCTGATGAGAAGATGAAGAAGCTCTCACGCTAGACGGCTCGGGCTTGTCATGGTCCTCCTTGGCCACTTCCTTCTTCTCCTCAGTAGAGGAGATGGAGATAGGGAAGGTCGGGGTCAGGGATCGTAAGGCTGGCCTTTTCCCAGTGGCGATGCTTGACGTAACAGCTTCTAGGGTCAGAGTTGTCGTCACCGGAGGATCTTCAGGAGTTTCTGCAGCAGCTTCCTCATTTCCGTGCCAGGGGAGTGCAGGGAAGGGCACTGCCGGAGAAGCAGATGGTGGAGTAGGCGACGACAGTTTCTCCGTTCCATCAGATGACAGTTCTGCGGAGCTACGGGGAGAGTCTCCGAAAAAGAGACGAGGCAGCTTAATCCTATGGCTGATCTTTTTCTTGCCCGTAGTGGAGAAAGAGGAGAAAGCTTAGAGGTGAAGGCTTGAGCACATACCAATTAAAGGGGCCCATATTTAAGGACTTAGGGACGACGTTTCACGTGAGACTCGAGGAGCCTGGACAATGTCGATGCATGCGCTGCTGGGCATTTCGTTTCCAAGGCTAATATTCTTTAATTTCTATTATTATAGCTTATCCTCTTTGACCTTATCCTTTAAATGCAGGTTTACTTCAAACAAGCCTTCGGGACATTTTTCTTGTATCTCACGAATCACCCGAAGAGTCAAAAAGCCTGAGGATGACTTACCGACCAACTTTTTCTGAACAAAATAGCTCGGGGCCTACGGTTGAGGCCATAATACTAGGGTACACGACTACGAGGATTATCGACTCCAATACGATGAAGACTTTGATCAAGACATGACAGTTGGATCGTAGAAGGAGGACTCGACGAGAGTTAGAATCCTAATAGGTTTAGGTCTATTTTGTCTTGTATGACACGTTTCCCTGAATATAAATAGTGGGGGGTTCTGTACGTAGAGGGTATCCCAACAATCTTAGCTCTTAGCTCATACACCTGAGGGTATTTGTTACACCATTATAATCGATACTCGTCGAGATAATACAAGCAAGTAACTAGACGTAGGGTTATTACTCGATCTCGAGGGACCGAATGAGTGTAAAAACCCGAGTCTCTATGTTCATCCATCGTGATTAATCGTCGTATATAGCGGTTGCTTATGGACAAATTTCAGCTGAGTACAACTTTAAAATTATATTAGCACTCAAACTACTATGTATCTCCGTATGAATGCAACACATAAAAACTCTTAATATAACATATATACATTAAATTTATTTAAGAAAATAACTCTTATTTAATGACAAATGCACACACTTCGTAATTGATTTTAAGAAGATTTTAGAAAATATCAAAATCCTAGAATGGTTAAAAACTAGGGTGCGACACTACACAAGAAACAAAAAAAGAAGGGGATAGAGTGAGAAAGGAGATAAGAGAGGGATAATATAATAATTTATTTAGAAAACTATATACTGGGAATGTGGTTTTTATGATTGTGTTTATGTGATATGGTAAATATAAAAGCACGTAAGACAATTAGACAACAGCCGCCTACATGAGTCCGTGTAAACAAAATAAGTTGATGTGGCAATCATTAAATGAGGATTGAATATGTTGATGTCTACTATCTCGTTTACTATTCTGGCTCGTGGTCACAGATAATATAATACCACTCAGATAAGATACTAAGTATCAATACTGATAACAACATAGACAATTTATTATAAAATTATATAAATGTGTCAGACAGAGTATAGATATCAAAAGTAAATTTCTATCCTCAATAAAGATTGTTACTTACTGCAAATAATCAAAGCATATCCATTAGCACTTCATGTTTCCATATGCAGAAGAATTAATCAGAGCTCCCTTTCATTCTACGGTTCTTTCATGACGACATCATGGATGAAGATGAGAACGGTGATGACCACTTCTGGTTGAAGCATAGTTAATGCTAATATTTTGGTTACATTGCCTTGTTCTCTGACCTTGTGCACGAGCTGTTGTAGTGTTGTGACCTACAATTACAAGATTTGTATGGCTGTAGCATATAGACTTGTGTGGTATTCTAGTGTTTATATATGGATGAATGATGTATTAACATTTGGATTATATATGTGCTGATGTGCACCTGAGTAAAAGGTGGTTTGTGCATGCATGAATGTGTGGTGAAATGGGATCTAGATATTTATTATATTTTCCTGGTAGTATAAACTCTCATGAAAATGATACAATTTTCATGTTGCCATTAACTCTCATGAAAATAACCATTTTCGTGGGGGAATCAACTCATGAAAACAAGATCAGCCAGTTGGCTTAGCATATTTATCGTGGCGGCCTATATGAATTTTCATGAGAGTTTAAGGCACATAGGAAAAACATATGTGACGGCATTTTGGTGACATTTGGCTCTCCTGAAAATGACATTTTCGTGGTGCCATATTTGCGAGAGGATTTTCATGAGAGTTTGACGTCACGGATTATTTTCATGGCGGTTTTAGCTATTTTCATGAGGGTTTTTGACTCTCATGAAATCTCCATTCTGTGGTAGTGATACGAGCCCTAAAAACGTATGGGTTGGCATGATATAACGAACCAACATGCGGCACGACACACTCCATTAAATTCAATGCAAGTCGAGAAATTGAAATAGCAGCGCATAACTTGCATGCTTAACCTGCGATTCCCCTTGATGGTTACTAATAATAGCGCAGTTTTGTAATGCATCACACGCCTACACCAGCGAGCGACATGTGGCCTGTTGACCCAGACACTGTATAAGAGTCTATATAAGCACGGTCTCGCCACTCCCAGCCTCTCACTCTGATCCTCTCTCCCGCCATGGCCGCCTACAGAGACAGAAACTCCGGCATGGCAGCGCTCGCAGTTGTGGCAGCGGTCCTCCTGCTCCCGGGGGTGCTGCTTGTGGGGCCGGCGGTGGCCGGTGCACCGCCATTCTCGTGTGGCCTGTCGTCGCCGTCCAAGGGGCTCCCGTTCTGCAACATGAAGCTCCCTGCGGCACAGCGGGCCACCGACCTTGTGTCGCGGATGACGCCCGCGGAGAAGGCGTCTCAGCTTGGGGACATCTCCCCCGGGGTGCCGCGCCTGGGCATCCCGGCCTACAAGTGGTGGAACGAGGCGCTGCACGGGGTGGCCATCTCCGGGAAGGGCATCCACATGGACGGTGGTGTCCGCTCCGCCACCAGCTTTCCCCAGGTGTTGCTCACCGCCGCCACCTTCAACGACAATCTCTGGTTCCGAGTCGGCCAGGTACGTTGCCGACGTGATTCATAGAAACTACATCAGTCATATGAACTTCGCACAAGTCAGTCAGCATGTTGTCACTGTCACCAAGAGTGTATTTCAAGCATCCACAACATGTCTTCCATGTGAACTCGCATGAGTGGGTCGATCGATGACGTACGCAGGCAACCGGCAAGGAGGCCCGTGCGTTCTACAACATCGGCCAGGCGGAGGGCCTGACGATGTGGTCCCCGAACGTTAACATCTTCCGGGACCCGCGGTGGGGCCGCGGCCAAGAGACCCCTGGCGAGGACCCCGCCGTGGCGAGCCGGTACGGCGCTGCCTTCGTCCGTGGCATCCAGGGGAGCAGCAGCAACACGCGGTCGGTGCCCCCCGTGCTGCAGACCTCGGCGTGCTGCAAGCACGCCACCGCCTACGACCTCGAGGACTGGAAGGGCGTGTCGCGCTACAGCTTCAAGGCCACCGTCACGGTGCAGGACCTCGCCGACACCTTCGACCCGCCGTTCCGGAGCTGCGTCGTCGAGGGCAAGGCCAGCTGCGTCATGTGCGCCTACACCTCTGTCAACGGTGTGCCGTCCTGCGCCAACCCCGACCTGCTCACCAAGAACTTCAGGACCGCCTGGGGCCTCGACGGCTACGTCGCCGCCGACTGCGACGCCGTCGCCATCATGCGCAACTCCCAGTTCTACCGCCCCACCGCAGAGGACACCGTCGCCACCACGATCAAGGCTGGTACGTTAGTATAATGCATCGATCTTATTCTTAGCCGTGGATTTAACATTTTTGATTGACAAATAATTGAGATCGGCAACTCCCCCCATCCCATAATCAACTTGTATAGGATTGGATATAGACTGCGGCCCCTACATCCAGCAGTACGCCATCGCGGCGATCCAGAAGGGGAAGCTGACGCAGCAGGACGTGGACAAGGCCGTTAAGAACCTATTCACCACCCGCATGCGCTTGGGTCACTTCGACGGCGACCCCAAGGGCAACGTGTGGGGCAACCTTGGCGCCGCGCACATCTGCACTCAGGAACACAAGAACCTGGCGCTCGAGGCGGCGCTGGATGGCATCGTCTTGCTCAAGAACGACAGGGGCGTGCTCCCGCTCAAGCGGGGCGCGGTGACCTCTGCCAGTGTCATCGGCCACAACGCCAACGACGTTTTGGCCCTCCTCGGCAACTACTGGGGTCAACCGTGCGCGCCGACGACGCCACTCCAGGGGATCCAGGGGTACGTCAAGAACGTCAAGTTCCTGGCCGGCTGCAACTCGGCGGCCTGCAACATCGCCACGACGCCCCAGGCGACGGCGCTGGCGAGCTCGTCGGACCCCGTCATCCTCGTCATGGGGCTGAGCCAGCAAGAGGAGAGCGAAGGGAAGGACAGGACGAGTCTGCTGCTACCGGCGAACCAGCAAAGCCTCATCACTGCCGTCGCCAACGCGGCGAAGCATCCGGTGATCCTGGTGCTCCTCACCGGCGGCCCGGTGGACATCACGTTCGCGCAGTCGAACCCGAAGATAGGCGCCATCCTGTGGGCCGGCTACCCCGGCCAGGCCGGCGGCCTTGCCATCGCCAAGGTCCTCTTCGGCGATAAGAATCCAAGCGGGAAGCTGCCGAATACGTGGTACCCGGAGGAGTTCACCAAGATCCCCATGACGGACATGCGGATGCGCGCCGCTGGCGGCTACCCCGGCCGGAGCTACCGGTTCTACAACGGCAAGACCGTGTACAAGTTCGGCTTCGGTCTCAGCTATTCCAAGTTCTCACAGACGCTAGTCACCGGCCGGAAGAACCCGGCACACAACACCAGCCTACTCGCCGCCGGCCGGGCAGTGATGACCCAAGACAACACGGGGTACCACGTCGAGAACGTCGGCGACGAGGTGTGCGAGCAGCTCAAGTTCCCCGCGGTTGTCAAGGTGAAGAACCACGGGCCCATGGACGGCAAGCACACGGCGCTCATGTTCCTCCGGTGGCCGAGCACGACCGACGGCCGGCCCGTAAAGCAGCTGGTTGGGTTCCAGAGCCAGCACCTCAAGGTAGGAGAGAAGGCGAACCTAAGGTTTGAGTTGAGCCCCTGTGAGCATTTCAGCAGGGTGAGAAGGGACGGCAGGAGAGTGATCGACAAAGGGTCGCATTTCCTCAAGGTTGGCAAGCATGAGGTGGAGATTAGCTTCGGGGCATGAGTATTTGAATTTTTTATGGAGGGAAATAAAGATAGGTCAACATGGTGTAATTATTTCTAGTGCGATTTTTCCACTTCACCTCTGTTCTAAATTGTAAGTCATTCCAAAAATCTTGAATAATCAAACTATTTTAAGTTTGACCAAAATTATAGAGATAGNAAAGATTTATTGCATCAAACAAATTTACTATGAAAATATATGTTACCAAGAACCTAATGATACTTGTTTAGTACTGTAAATGTTTGTACTTTAGTGTAAAAACTTGGTCAAACTTGATATAGTTTGACTTTTGAAAAATTTTGGAATGACTTACAAATTGGAACAAAGTGAATACAAAGTTGCATGAGAAAATAAATGTTTTTTCAAGTAGAGCCCAATTGTCTTCCCACAGAAAAGTCAAATATTGATCGGAGAAAACAAGGACCGCACATCCTCAATTGGTGATAGTACCATCACTGATGTTATGCAGTATTTAGGAACGGTTTCGTAGAGCACAATCTGCTCCTGATTTTTTATGGGACCCGTTTCTCCCAAATTAATGATTAAGTGGCAGGAATTTATTCTTTTTCTTATGTATCATAAACTCTTAAAATTAGGAGGGTCACTTCATAGAATCAGAAGAAACTACTTTTTTCAGCTATCGTCCTCTTAGTTCATTTCAGTAAATCATTTCACTGAATCAACTGACAATCACATCTCTCTAGAAAACTATTTGGCAGAGCTCCTGCTGGATTCATCCGAGAATCAACTTTAGGGATTGGTTTATCTAAAAATGCCATCGGTACTAACTGTTGGGATTCTAAGCGAGAGAAGCCTGAAACAGTGAGAAGTTCCGGATCCAGTGAAGAGAAATGAGGGACAGAGTGTTAAAGT
>JAZFNS010072090.1:667-19926 GCA_037127165.1 Alloteropsis angusta | reverse complement strand
TATACTATATATATGGTGTCTTGTACGTCTAATAGGATATAAAAAATTAACAAAAACTATTTACTTGGTCTTCCCATCTCACATTTTTTTTGAAACTCCCATCTCACATTTCACCATGAGTGCAAATGTATGTATAGATGTAAAAATATAATGAGACCATAATCATATGTGCCCTTAATTAGTTACATATCACTCTATAGAACAATGCAATTATTACATAGATGTCGCAAGAAATTGTGAGGGAAACATATACTCACACATTCACATGCCATGATCACGTGCAGTTTGAAATATAATTATAGTGTTGAGCATTGTTTTGGTGAGAGTAAACTTAATTGTTGCACTGTAATGTACCAATAAACAAGCCATATAACATATTCATGGTCATCTCAACGAAAACATAAACTTGAATACTAATGTTTTAAGCATAATGAGTGGTTTGCATTGATTAGTATATTGCAATTTGGTTGTCAATTTCCAAATGCTCTCAACATAATGCACAATTTGTTTGTCATTATTAATTTTATAAAGGAAGTTATAAAGTTTACTTGGCGGCTTAATAAAACTGCCAAGAAAATGGACATTTTCCTTGGCAGTCTGAACACTAAACAGCCAAGGATATGAACATTTTTCTTGGCAGGTCAGTAAAAACGCCAAGAAAATGGACAATTTCCTTGGCACTTTAGCAAAACCGTCAAGGAAAACGCACACTATCCTTGGCAGCTCAACGAAACAGCCAAGAAATATATCACTTTCCTTGGCGGCTCAACACAACAGCCAAAGAAATGCTCATATTTCTTGGCGGTTTAGAAAAACAGCCAAGAAAAATGCATATTTTCTTGGCTGTATTAAAAACCCGCCATGAAATTATATTTTCTTGGCTGTTTACAAACCCTGCCAAGAAAAATGTTATATACCTTGGCGGCCTCAATTTACTGCCAAGGAAATCTCTGGCCGCCAAGGTAATCCCAGTTTGGTGTAGTGTATGGTGCTAGCCAACGGCCCAACACGATTGTACAAAAGCCTTAGGGACCGGCAGGTTAGTAGTTGCCACAATATATATCCATCTATGCTTGCAGAAATGTTTGTGTCCAGCAGCACAAAAGGGTCTGTGGTNATCATCACGAATGTATAATTTGCACTTATATTAAAACATTTATGTTAGACACCAAAATTTTCTTGTGTAGAAGTATGAAACATTTTGCAATTGATTCACTTTTTTTAGTAAAAATAATTTTCTAGGGACATTAAATCAACCACTAAAAAGAGATGTATTCGTGCTTGCCGAGATGGTTAATTGATTTACCGAGACAGTCATTGTAAGACGGTCATTGTAATTTGCAGGTCTCGATTAATCTATTAACTGATACGTTTGTCCGACCGTCCAGGTAAATCGAGCATTAACCGAGACCTTTGTGTCCGAGATGTTTGCAAAAACCGTCTTAGTTAATGCTTTTTGCCCGTCTCATAAAATAGTTTTTGTAGTAGTGTGCATGTGGCATAAATGCCCATCAGCACAAATATTGCTACTGAGTTTTTAAATCAATTAATGACAAGAAAAGAAAATTCTAACTAGCTAACAATCTTACATGCCCCAATATATTTTCTAATGTTATAGACTACCTATTAGTTGTCCAATAGGAGTTTTGATTATTCCGAAAGTGATTTGCAGTGCAAGGTGTGAAGATGTATGATACTTTCAACCTTCACGGCAAATGGCACCTTCCTTATTCCCTGCTAATGGTAGATGCATTTGTGCTGGCAAGTGGCATAGATGTAATGCCAAATAATATTGAAGTTTTAAATCAATGAAGAAAAATCTTGCTAAAAAAGTTTATCTTACATGCCTAATGTAATAGACTACCTATTAGTTGTTGAGTGGAGTTTCAATTATTTTGAAAGTGATTTGCACTGCAAGGTGTGAAGACCAATGGTACTATCCATCCTTCCCAGCAAAGTGGTAGATGTTTCTCTTATTCTGTTTCAACCTTCAGTCCATATGTATATGCAGGCTCCAGGTTGCTATAATGAATAATCTTGACTCCAGAGCAGACAAGAGCACCTGTGTACCGTCGTGTTCACCAAATATCTCCTACAGGCTACAGTCGGGTTTCTTATATACATTGCTGTGTTACAAAAACACCAACACAGAACAGTTTAGTGAAGTCGAAGGTAATAAGCAAGGGTTGAGTGTGTTAGCAGCTGCAAGGGCGCATGACACCATGGGAGAAGTGAAATAATTTTTTACTTTCGTCTTGGCTCAAGTATGTAGACATATTCAAAGAGAGAGGTCCAACAAAGTAGTACTTGGAGTCCTAGACATACTTTTAGGCATGGGATGCATTGGGATCTGCGTAATTCATTGGAGTATATTCTGAACACAAACATCTCCTTGGGGAATATCAGAGGCTGAGTTGGAAACCATGGGGATAACAGTCATGACAAAGACAGACAACAAGATGTGCTCTGCAATATGAAGCGTTCAACCTATCACTATATCTGTCTCAACATTTTCTCTCGAGTATTCCTCCGAGAATAAGACATTACTCTCTGTCCCAGTTTTACTGCATTTTATAGCATTTTAAAAAGTCCCAAATTAAGTGTAGCAATAGGCATTGGACATCGGTACAGACGTGCAGTAGTCCAGCAAATCGAGCCAGCTGCCAGCGAACCTTTGCATGTGGGTACCATTTGTAAAAGAAAACTGAAGGACGCGAACACTTGAAGCATTCCGTCATGCCTCGTTGTTTCAATTGCAATGAAATAGGCCCTGAAATTGTTGAGCCAGGAACAAGTGAATCCAACAGTTGTTTCTGTTCCGGAGCTCAAGGAAGAAATCTGAAATTTGGGCTGCACGAAATGGCCAAGATGGGCCAGATCTGCTCCCCTATCAGTTTCAACCGAATAGACCATTTTACCATGGGCTGGACTCAAAACGAGACCAAATTATCTAGAAAATGTAATTTTCCTCAACACTAAGTGTGCAACTTAAACTCTAGAAATGCATTCAAAACGGGACCAAGGGAGTAGAAACTTGAAAGTGTAAACTATTATTTATGCTTCATTAACTTATTAGATTTTCTATATTTTAATCAATGCACAATTTAATAGGACTATCCTATAGACCTGGATTATTTTTTTTATTTTTTTGAATGTTTCTAATATTTATCTTTCTTAAGCATCCTGTGAGAATTAACAATAATATGCAAGAAACCTCCTTCTCATTAGTAAAAGTTAAACAACATGCATTCCTCAATCTGATCATGTTCATGTCCTCAGCGCTGGTAATATAGCTGAGACTCATTGTCATCTGCCCATGTGCAGCTAACCGGTCTTGTTCCAGATCGGTGGCAACCAGTACGCTTGTGGAATAGAACTTTCCTGCAAGCATACGGTCATCTATGCTTCTTTCCAGATCAGCTGCTACAAACGGCTGATCGGCTACTACCCCAATGGCATAGTGAGCCGATGCATCGTCGTTGGGTTTCCTAAGTTTGAGGCAATGATCCTCCTGTTTGTTGGAATATCTGAGTACGATATGCTGAAGAGTGGGGAGATTCTGTAGACTAGTATGTTCCACAGGTGATCCTGATGCCTCACACGCCCAAACATAAGACGACATTCAAACAATGTGTCATTGTTCTTAATTTTGCTGAAAAGTGAAACCAAAAGTAGTGCAGTATATTGATGCTATGCACTGAATGAGTTATCCCCCCTTTTCTCACGTGTTTGGGCTCATGTTGGAATCAACATATCTAAAAGATCTGGAGAGGAAACAGGCGATGAATAATTTCATTGAATAAAGCAGCACATACTAGCCAGATGTTGACTGCTTTGGCCTTTGGCCCATTATATATAGCAGACGCTGCAAGCAGCAGAAGAGCTGTAACTTATAAATGTTGTAAGACAAGTAAACCAAGGATTGATAGAGTGCACACATGAGTTTCTTGTTACTGTATATGGCTGATTTTCAGAGAGAACAAGGACACTTTACATATGTAGTGTTCCACGAGCCAGTAGGCCAGGATTTCTTAGGGAAGCATGTGACAAGAGTACTGTGCAGTAGCGCTGGAGTAAGCTAGCACACAGTAGCTCTCATCAATGAGAGCAGCTCCTCTAGGTTTTGCTTGGCACCCAGCTGCCTCATGCGGCCTTTCATCTCTAGGATAGCACGCGGGAAGAGCTTATCGCTCATTGCTCTACTTGGTCTTGCTAAAATTTTTCTCTTGAGTATTCTTCTGTAGAAGACATCAGAAACTTGAATGTGTAAACTATATTTAAGCTTCAGTAAGCGGCTTATCTTTTTTAAGCTTCAGTTTGTAATTATCAGATTTTCCTATATATACATTTAAATTTTTTGACCCTAGATAGTATGATTTCCCAAACTGTGTACGTCCAAGCTCTGATCACAAGTCAAAGTAATGTAACCATTCAACACGCCTCCAACTTTCCATCTGCCAGCTGTTCTCCAATTTTCAGTTGTTTTTATCTTTTCAAAAAGACCGTACCTGGAGAGAAAACATGCCATGAATAATTTCATCGAGTGAAGCAGTACACTTAGGTAAAACGTTGACTGCTCTGGCCTATAATATATAGAACATGCTGGAAGCAGTAGAAGAGTCCCAACTTGTGAACTAATGAAGTCATGGAGCACGCATACGATTTTGTTGTTACTACATTGGTTGATTTTTACATAGAACACGGCCGCTTGACTAAATAGTGCTGTGGTAGGCCTTTGAGGCATCAGGATCATATAGGACGCAAATGTGGGGCATGGTTGATGAGGCCAACCTCGACAACACTAAGCAACCAAGCACTAAGTCACGAACAGTCGAACAGAGGAGTCTGAAGGCAGTAGCTCTTTTTCCTTTTTGTTTTGCTCGCCATCATCATCATCGGGTTTGAGTAGCACAAAATTCATAAATGTTTTGTCTCTACAGTTCTAGTGTGTGCTCGTATGCTTGTGTCNCATGTGTTGGCACCGCCACATGTCTCCTGAGTCGTGTGGCTGAAAGCCATTATCCTTTTTTTTTTGCACAAAAGAGTCACCTGAGTCGTGTGGCTGAAAGCCATTATCTTTTTTTTTGCGCAAAAGAAAGCTAATATATTGATCACCACAGAAAATATAATATAGATATTGGTATATTTTTANCATGTGTTGGCACCGCCACATGTCTCCTGAGTCGTGTGGCTGAAAGCCATTATCCTTTTTTTTTTTGCACAAAAGAGTCACCTGAGTCGTGTGGCTGAAAGCCATTATCTTTTTTTTTGCGCAAAAGAAAGCTAATATATTGATCACCACAGAAAATATAATATAGATATTGGTATATTTTTATNTTTTTTTGGTCAAAATTGAAATAACTTAGAACAAAAATTTAAACATCTTATATTTATGAATAGAGGGGGCATTTTTTCAATAAGTCGGAAAAGATTTGTATTGGTACCAGAGTTCTACGGTGCTAGCAAACAACCCAACACGTTTTGTACAAAAGCTTAGGGACCAGCATGTTAGTAATGGCCACAATATATCCATCTATGCTTGCAGAAATGTGAAGTCTACCAGCAGAAAAGGGTCTGTGGTGACAGCTGCGTCTAAGGTCGTCATCAGAAATGTATAATTTGCACTTATATTAAAACATTTATGTTAGACACCCAAATTTTCTTGTGTAGAAGTATGAAACATTTTGCAATTGATTTAATACTTTTAAGTAAAAATAATTTTTCTAGGGGCATTAAATCGACCCACTAAAAGAGATATATCTATGCTTGCATGTGGCATAATGCCCATCAGCACAAATACTACTACTGAATTTTTAAATTAATAAATGAAAAAAGAGAAAATTTTAACTAGCTAACAATCTTACATGCCCCAATATATTTTCTTATGTAATAGACTACCTATTTGTTGTCGGATAGGAGTTTTGATTATTCCAAAAGTGATTTGCACTGCAAGGTGTGAAGATGAATTATACTTCCAACCTTCACGGCACATGGCACCTTCCTTGCCAGCCAATGGTAGATCAGTAGATGCATTTGTGCTCGCTGGTACCGTCGCTGGGACTCATCGTCATACGGTCTTGTTGCAGATTGGCTGCTACATGTACGCTTGTGGAAGAGAACTTTTGTGCAGCGTGAGCCGATGCAGCGCCGTTGGCCTGTTTTTCCTAAGTCTGAGCCAATGATCCTCCTGTTTGTTGGAATATCTGAGTACCGGAAGCTCCAGATTGGGGAGATTCTGTAGACTAATATGTTCCATAGGTGATCCTGAATTCCTGATGCCTCACGTGCCCAAACATAAGCCGACATTCAAACAATGTTTCCTTGTTGTTCTTAAGTTTGCTGAAAAGGGAAACCAAAAGTTGCCCAGTATATTGATGCTATGCACTGAATGAGTTAGTTCCTCTTTTCTCATGTGTCGGCCTTTTGTTGGGATCTACACATCTAAAAGACATGGAGAGAAAACAGGGGATGGATAATTTCATTGAGTAAAGCAGCAGATACTAGCAAGATGTTACTCTGCTTTGGCCTTTGGCCCATTATATATATATAGCAGACGCAGCAAGTAGCAGAACAGTTGTAACTTATAAAAGCTGAGACAAGTAAACCAAGGATTGATATAGTGCACACATGAGTTTCTTGTTACTGTATATGGCTAATTTTGGGAGAGAACAGGGACACTTTACATAAGTAGCGCTCCACCAGCTAGTAGGCCTATGAGGCATCAGGATTTCTTAGGGAAGTGTGCGACGAGATTACTGTGCAGCAGCGTTGGAGTAAGATATAGCAGCCTAACACACAGTGGCTCTCAGAAATGAGAGCATCCCCTCTAGGTTTTGCTTGGCATCTCAAGGGCTGCCTCATGTGGCCTTTCATCTCCAGGATAGCACAGGAACAGCTTATCGCTCATGGCTCATTGTCACTCCTTCGTTTCAATCCGGACACGTATGAGACCACACTTAGTGCGCGACGTGTGTATAGGTTCCAGAATGTTCGAATGTCCTCTTTGGATCAGGCACCAACCATGTCGCTGGCTCTGGCCAGTCGGCTCCGAGTCACGTCCGTTCATCCATGGAAGCCCGAGCCCCATATAAAATATAGATTTACTATTTGTAGAGCATCTCCAGTGGAAGCCCCTAAATGAGGTCCTACTCCAAATTTTAGGAGGGGGGAGCAAAAACCCAACTCCAGTGGGGCTCCTAAACCCCCTCCTATTTTGCATGCCCTCCCAAATTTCATCTCCAAGCCCCTAGGTTTGGGAGCCTCCTATCCTCCCTCCCAAACATGTTTCCCACCATTTTTCTTCTAGAAATGCTCATTTTAGGAGTCTAGATGCATGCTCCATTGGAGTTGGATCCAAATTTAAGCCCCTAAATTTTACATGTGGACTTGTAAAATAGAATTTAGGAGCTCAAATTTGCATGCCCCACTGGAGATGCTCTAAGCCGACTGATTTTCTGTTTCTTTGTAAGTCGATGTGCTAAAGCATTGTATCATCATCTCACGGCTCCCACGCGCTCTTCATATCCAACTTTATCTCTTCCACACTCTCTCTCCTCCCTCCAATCAGCTTCCCCAATCTCTCCACTGTGAGCTGCCTCTCTGAGTCTCCGACCCCGACGGAGCCGGTTCCACATACCCTCGCCGGCCGNGAGGCGCCATTGGTACCACCCGCGGGCTCGCCTCTCCGATCCCGATCAGGAGCCGNGTTCCGCACGCCCTCGCCAGCTGGAGGAGGCGCTCGAGTGCAGCCCACATGCCCGCCCCTTAGATCCCGACCCGGAGCTGGATCGGTAGGAGGACAGGAAGATGAACATAGTCAACAAGATGTGCTCTGCAATATGAATCACTTAACTTATCACTATATCTGACTAAAAGTTTTCTCTTGAGTATTCCTCCGAAGAAGACATCAGAAACTTCAATGTGTAAACTATTATTTTAGCTTCAGTGTAAGCGGTTTATTTTTTGATCTTTATTCAGTACATAATTTCTGAGATTTTGTATGATTTCCCAAATTATGTACGTCCAAGCTCTGAATCACGAGTCAAAACAATGTAGCCATTCAACACGCCTTCGAGTTTCCATTCCATCGGCTCTCTTAAAAAGTATCTCCTAACAATTAGTATCTTCAGTTCTTTTTATCCTTTCAGATCTTCACTTCTAAAAGACCTGGAGAGAAAACATGATATGAATAATTTCATTGAATGAAGCAGTACAATTAGGGGACCCTTTATATATAGCATATGCTGGAAGCAGTAGAAAAGCCCCAACTTCTGAACGGAATCATGGAGCACACACATGATATTGTTGTTACTACATACTCCCTCCGTCCCAAAAAAATAAGTCATCCTAGGATTCAAATTTTGTCCCAAAAAACAAGTCATTATACTCTATTTGGTAGGTGCATATGCATGCAAGAATCAATTAATGCCAAATATGGTTAATAAGTAGGGTTAATAAAGGTCATTTTATATCTTCCTTAATCTATCCTAAAATTCCTAGGGTGACTTGTTTTTTTGGGACGGAGGGAGTATGTTTGATTTTTACAGATAACAGGGCCGCTTGAGTATTGACTAAATAATGCTGCGGTAGGCCTTGGAGGCATCAGGATCACATAAGACGCGATGTGGGGCATAGTGGATGCCAATCTCGAAAACATTGAGCAAGCGAGCACTAAGTCACCAAAACATTGAATTTAAGATTTCAAACATGAAAATTCAATTATATTTTTTTGAACATAAAAACACATACGTTGCCCAAAAAACATGACCAGTTGACATATAAAATTTTCAAACATATAAAATATTGTGATGACCTACGAGCCATCAACTTGGTTTTATAGAACAACGACCAAGGCAAGACAAATAAACAAATCAACTTGGTTTGACAAAAAATATGCAAACACAAATAACATTTAGTTCTGGACTCCTGCTATCATAAAACTTATGAAAATGACTTGACGACGTGCTGATAATAAATAATATAGATATATGTGGCATGGTCTTCGAGTCTGGACGCCTCTTGTAGTTGCCATGTTCAACTTCGTTGCTGAAATAGTGATGAAAAATGTTTAGTACTTGGATAAAGTATAAAGAATGATTACTTGATCAGATAGTGAACTCTGCTAATATAACACATACCAGTTGTACTTCTCAGTTGACATCACCTTCAGTACCACAGCTAGAAGCACCAAATCCACCATCTAACCCGCTGTCAAACCCACCACTAAAGGCAGCCATTTTTTGTGCTGTAATTTGTGCTCTCATTGCCAATACATAGGTCTTCTGATTTGGATCCAAAGTGCTCACATCACAAAACATGATCCTCTGCTCTTGCTCCCACAACAACTTTTCCTTTTCTAAAGATATCTTTTGCTGTTGAATTATCTTTGTCTCCTTCCACCTCTCCTCCTTAACTTTTTTCTCCTCGGACCACCTCTCTTCCCTCAGCTTCTTTTCCTCCTTCTTCTCCAAGATCAACTCATCAATGACTTCTTTGTATGGTCCTGCATCTCCTCCATTCTTCAACATCTTCTTTGCTTCTTTCCTTCCAATTGGCCTTTTCTTTTGGCCAGCATCTCCTCCACTCTCATCCCCTCCTCCTTCTTGAACACCTCCCTCAGATGGCATGGAACACTTGTTTGGTCTTGGCCTTTTGTATGATTTATCTATTGTTTGAAACTTGGGAGAATTTCTCACCTTGAGCCAACAGTGAAGAAACTGAAACGGCTTCTTTGGTGGCTTGCTAGCAAATGCAGTTTGGGCTTCAAGAAGCTGTAGAAAAAAATGTTTTAGTTGATGGCAAACAAATGTACTAATATAAAATGATCAATAGATAAATGCACTTACATGCTCCTTGTATGGTATGCCGCTTGGATGACGACGCTCAACTTGTTCGTACAAAGCTTGAAACTTGCTGCATTCCTTCTTAATGGTATCCCAACGATGCTCAAGCGAGTTAGCATTCCTATCAGAATGAAAAGTGCGGTTGTCATGGAAGTGATCAGCAATCCTTTTCCAATACGCCTTCCCCGGCTGCTCATTTCCAATAATAGGATCTGTGCTGATATTCTCCCACGACATGCACAATTGGATGTCCTCTTCCTGAGTGTAGTTGCATGATCGTTTGCTGATTTTTTTTCCTACAGTGGCTGGAGGAGCAATGCCTTCAGGTGGCATTGATAAGTTCAGTGCATCGACATCAGTCTCATCAGACAACAAGTTCGACCAAGGACCAAGTCTTTCTGCCATTGCAAGTCACTGTACAGGAACAAACACACATGAATATTTGTTGTCATATACTACTGTTGCACGAAAAAGTGGATCTTCTAGTATGCACCAGTTTTATGAAAAAAAATGAACTAGCTGCGCCAATTAAAACACATGTATATTGCATTAGTTACAACACTAGCAATTTTTTAGAACAAGATAATCTCAGTGACAAGACATGACTAAACTTGGTGGCCTAGAGTTATACCAATCAGTAATTCCATCAGACTGTTATTTCACTTTCAATTATACCGTCGATGGTTCTAGCTAGCAGCTTTGTGTAGAAATCTAATTAAAAAGCTCACCAGGAAATACTTAAAAAAAGACACCAGGAACTAATTAAAAAAGTCACTAGCACAAAAAAAAACTGACAACCACCCTTTCTGAATCTAGAGATCCACCGCTACTGAAGTTTTAAGTTCCAAATAAAAATTAGTTTGACTGAACCTGTACCTTGAGCCTGGGAGTAGGAGACGATCTAGGATGAAGGCACCACGGCGGAGCAGTACCCACGGTCCACGGACCAGCAGTGATCTACGCAGGAATTGGCGATGGGATCTCGTCGGCCGCGTGGCCCAGCAACGTCCTGGCCTCCTGGGAGTGAAATAGATGAAGAGGAAGGGAGAAAAACAGGCGGCGTGAGATTTATGGAAGCGATGGTGGACGGCGCAAGCGGAAGGAACGGAGGCGCCTCGACGCGCGGGAAAAAGGCGCGCGATGATTTTCTGGTTCGCGCCAAATATGCGTAGATGCGGGCTGCGAGGGGAGCCCCCAGGCCTGGGGGGTGTGGGGGTGAATTTGGAGGCCTCCCCAGAGTAGGGGCTTTAGTAGGGGCCCTGCTGGAGTTCGTTTTTTTGTCTTGACACTCAAATTTGTAGTAGGGGCTTTGTTTAAGGGCCTTGCTGGAGTTGCTCTTACCCGTTCACCGAGATCTTTTGATCTTCCCCCCTACTATGACGACAGAACAAAATCGCTGTAAATATATTATTGTTTAAATTTCTTTCTCTTCCACNACACACATTTCTAGTGAAGGAGTACACATCTTCATATTTTGCTCGCTGTTCCCANCACACACACACACTATTCCTCCGCCGCCGCCGTCAAGAGAGCTCGGTTTTCAGGGAGTCCATGGCAAAGCATGTATCAAAAAGAATTCCAAAGAATTCGAGCAGAACTGCCCGATCGATTACAGATTACAGGCTGCGTACGCGGACAAAAAGATCGAGGCAGAGCACGGCGACGGCAGCTGCCGCGACGGCCAGCAGCACCGAGCCGGTGACGACCCCCATTCCGTTCGACCTCACCTTGCCGCGGCCGCCTCGCCGCGCCCGGCGGCGGGTCGTGACGCGTGCCCCGGGGTCTCTCATCGCCACCTTGCTCCCGAGCAGCACGGAGTTGGTGACCCCCTGCACGTTGTTGTTCACGTAGATGTTGACGACGTGCCCGCCGCAGCAACGGTGACCGCCGCCCGACGCCGCCGGCGCCGGCGCGGTGTGCGCCACGGACATGGTCGCCCCCGTGCTGGTGCAGCCCTCCGCGGCGAGGCGGCAGCCCCAGCTCGGGGAGGCGCCGCCGCCGTCCACGGCTCCGAGACCCATCCCCGGCCTGATCGAAGGAACGAGACGGCGAAGAGAAAAGTGTAGCCCACCACGTCGTGACACCACCGGCCAGCGTCTCGACGCCCTCCTTCGCTTATAAGACCGGCCGGCAGGAGCGTCGTGTTAGTAAACTTTGCTTGCGGTGTGAGCATGTGAGGCGAAGCAAAGCATCCTTGGCCAGAATCACCGTGCCTTGAAGCAGGAGGGCAGGCGAGGCATCACCGCATCACCGTTAAGCACCCGGCGCACGCCAACATTTTCCAGTCAAGACAACTAGACAAGACGAGCTAGCTGACTACGCAATATCTCCACTCTTGTACATGTAGGCTGGCGCTGGCTCAAGCTGTACACGTTTTAGTACAAAATATAAAAAATTAGTGTATCCTTTTAGGTATACCTTGACCTCTCTCGTGTGGTGTTTGCAGATTTATTTGGATATAATAGAAGGTCATGAGATTTTAATTCAAGTTTAATATTTTAAATGTGTCGCTTTTTTCAAATGACAAGCTGTTTAAAAATATGCTACATTTTTATTTTATCTGTAAAATTCTTGAATCCTATCAAATTGCTACGATTATTTGAAGTTCCTGCCCATTCTGTGCCTTTGCTCTCTTCTTCCAACTTTCGGTTTGCATGCAGCCTTTTGGTTATCGTAACATTCTTGTGTTTGACCCAGTCATCTTTGAATTCTTGGAATGGTAGCATTAATGAATACTTTGGCAGCGGTCTTCCATGAAACAGCCCCAATGGCCAACATCCAAATTTCAGTGTTAAAGATCTGAAATTCTCGATTTATTTGACATGGCTTTATTACAGTAAATCCAGTAGCCCAATGTTACAGAAACAGTATCCACAAAAAACTCTACAAGGTGATGGATCTCTTCTTCAGCCCCAACATATTTCAGTTTCCTCAAAGCTACATTATTGACCGGCTGATCTCTCCAATATAAATTACAGGACCAAAGGGTGTGACAAATCAAGAAAGAATTGGCATATCATAAGTAATATACATGAACCATTTGTTTGTTTCGATTACTCAAGGTAATAGCTGCTTCAAAATATTGGCAAGCACAGATAATAGGTGAAATACTGGGTTCAGACAATGTTTATAGTGAAGGAGACGTAAGGATGGACCTCTGATTCACCTCCAAGACCAGCAACCCCTACATCGTCTTCGGATTTCCAATAAATACTGTAATGCAAGTGTTGCATTAGTTATAAACAAGAGCAAGAGTGTCTCAACAATGCAATGAAAGCAACTCAAAACACTGAATTACCTATGGACATTCCCACAAAGCTCCTCTAAGATGCTCCTTACTTTCTTCTCACCCTTTGTAGTTGGTGCAAGAACAGCAGACTGACGCAAGAGATAAGATCAGACAAGACATGAAAGATAGAGACCATCAAAAAGAGTCAAAAGACAGAAGAACAAATTACCAGGAATGACGGTGGCAGACCATATCTAAGAATGCTCTCTACAAAGACACGCACAGCACAGAAGTGCATCCAGGAACTGAATACCTGCAACAACAAAAAAAATATATTAGCAAGACATTTCCCTTGGATTCATCTGGCTGGGTTTACATTGGCTGGCTCGCCAAGCCTATCGCAATCTTTTAGGAAAAATGTCCTTATAAAAAAACCTAGTCATATGTGCATGTACCAACAAGGACCGCTAATAACCAGTGCCCATCACCCAACGTGAACTAGCCCAGCCCAAGTGAAGCCATCCGGCCATCCCCCTCACCAGTCAGCCACATCGTTTGCCTTTCCCCTGCCCTCCTCGACTCTCGAAACGCACGCCATGCCTCCATCATGAAGCCGCTTTGCCCAGCCTAGATTATTCTCTGGGAGCTCTCTGATAGCAGCTGAGAACCTCAGCGTGACCGGTGTGGATGTGGATATTTTTGATTCGAGACATGGAAGGTACCAGATTGGTGGATGTCACAGGCAAATTTGCCTAGCGACTCGCCAGAGCTCCAGTGGTCATCTCACTTTTTCTGAGTAGTTTAAACTGTTGAGGCATCCTTTAATCTGAGTATCAGTTTCATTTGGTTGCTGACAGTTACCAAAGGGTTATAAAAAAAACGCTAAGTGAGAATAATATGGCAGGATTACTTGATTCCATCCAAGTCTTTGAGTTATGCTGTTCAAATCATGTCAATTCTTCTTGTTGAAGGCTGTTCGGAAGTGGTTGTTCAAATCAAGCTATTCAGAAGTGCTTATTGCAGGCTGCAGCTTTATAGTTCAAAAATGAAAACTGCTGCAGCTAGAGAGTGCGGTTTGCAAGGGCTGCATCTGCAGCGCTGCTGCATTAAGCAGTTTCTATTTGTTGTCAAAAGAAAAGAATAGTAAAGGAACAATATAGAAGATGTTCATGCCTGATACCTCCATTAAACAGTTTCTATTTGTTGTCAAAAGAATAGTAAAGGAACAATATAGAAGATATTCATGCCTGATACCTAATTGCAACCTATGCACCCACCTAATTGGCACTTTATTGTTATGGTACGGCCCAATGCCTAACTAGAAGCTGGTATTTTTGAAACAAGACACATGGTTAGTGTTGCAATTGAAACATTCGGTACTGTTAAATGTTTGTGCATAAATAAAATGCCTCTGATTTTATCTCGTCTCGGCCTCTGAAATGCCAGGACTAGCCCTGGAACAACCATCAACAGACAAGTGCAGCACCAATACCTAAACTCTAGACAAGACCTCAGCCCTCAGTAAAACAAATCTTTTATGATAAATATGGGTTTCATAGCCCTAAACCAGTAAGCATCAGGACAGCAGTGTTCCATGGATAGAGACCATCAGCATTTTTCTGCTTTATTGTGGCTTTTTGGAAATAAAGTTCACATTCCGCACAAAATAATAATGAAAAAAACACCCATCATTCATACCTCTATTTAACAAAAGTGATGCATCACAATCTGACAATAAATTATGCATAATGAGTTACTGCCATATGAATTCATCCCTAAATAACAAAGTTGTGCCACTAAGATAGTAAAAACATCAACCGAAGCTTAAATAAGAGAAGCCTATTGATTCTAATGGAAATGAAGAGAAAAAAATGAAACCAATCATTACCAACATAACCAGTTGCGTTTTTAAGGAAATAAATACTGTTTGCTGCCATAACAACATAAGAGCAGCCTATTTTCAAGGAAAGAACCACTGAGATAGGACCACTGGAAATTGTTGGAAAAGACGAGTACCTCGCTGTAGCTGGCATAGCACCATTGCAAAAGAGAGGTTCTCATAGCTTCCTGGTCTTGCAGTAGCTTCTCCATCTCCTGCTTCCGACTTTCCTGTGCTTCAGGACTATACTCAAAATCACGAACCTGCAATGAAATGACATATAACTTAGTGAATGACAGAAGATGGGTTGCCAGATTAATTTGAAACATAGGACGTCCAAGGAAGGCTTACCTGGAAACCCTTCTCGCGAGCACGGGCCTTAAAGTTGTCAACAACCTAAGCAAAAAGTGTTACAGTGTAGAGTGCATATTCATTGTCTTCAAAGAGCTGTTTAGATGACCTTGGTACCTATAAAATCATCAGTTAGATCAAAATGAAAAAAAGGGATACAACTTAGATTAACCACCATAAATTAAGTGCACAACAAAAAATAGCATTACCACAAATGTGTCGAGTGACTCATAGCTTGCTAACCAGTCTTTTTGGGAGTACTTTGGAACAACAGCAAGAAGCGTTACTAGATGTTCTGAGGTGACCATATCCTCCGGTTTTACAAGATTGGAAAGATCACGAACTGCTAAGCTGCCACACAAGAAAACCAAATTAATCGGTGCACAAAAAGAAATAGATGACCTCATTTTGCTTTCATATTTACTTTACTTTAAACAACAAAGGAATTAAATGATGGGATCACAACAACATAGCATAGGAGTATGCATCAAGTCCTAAAATATCTTTTCACAAGAGTATGACAACACAGTTTACCTTCCACTTTGCTTTCTGTTGATTGCACTAAGCTGGCTCCTTACATTGTTATATTCCGCTGCTCGAACCTAGAAAATAGAACATTTTTCAGCCAATGTAAACTCAATTTCCAGCGAACAATATTACAGAGACATTATCATGTAGTATTCACAATGAAATGAAGCTCATAAACCAGGGACCAATCCCTATATCTGTTAAGAAGCAGAACAAAAATGTAGTGCACATAGAGTTTGTACAAAGAGGTGGGAAGGAATAATCACAGGCAGAGTTCAAATGGTATATTAGCTGTGAAACACATGGGGTTGCTTTATCCTATGAAAATCTGGCATTAATTTCTCAATACTTTGTACCTAGTTGTGATCTGAATTTGTATAAAAGGAATGTGACAACTCAATGCTAGACTGCCAGTTAAAGGGAAAGTGGAGCACAAGGAACTAGCTGTGCATCATATAGGCACCTATGGGGAACGAAAACACATTAAAAAACCAAGAATGCTCTGGTAACATCACTAAGCTCCTTGAACTTTAGATACTATAAATAAAATGCAAAACTATGCTACTCAACGGCGACTTGTATCCAATAGCATGGTGAATAAATGCAGCACCTATAAGTTTCACCGATAATGATCATATGTGATGTTGATGTTAGTGAACCTTTAAGAGCATTCTGACCCAGCATCAGATTCGACTATTTTAAAAACAGATGCGCAGAGTGTGTATGAGAAACAAACCTTCATATCATCCTCGATCTTGGCAACCTGCGACTGGATGCTCCCGATGATCTCCTTGAGTGGAGACATTGTGGGGTACTTGCCCTCATCCCACACGAACCTGCACGCGCAATCCAGAGAAGCTTTCGAGTGAGCTACATGTCGATCAAAACATCCATCCGATACCGATCGCCAGGTTGGACAGTACAGCAGGCTGCAGCAGACCTGGTGAGGTAAGTGTCGACGGGGACGCCATCGACGGTGAGAGCCCCACTCTCGACTCCTCCGGCGCGCTCGAGGTCCTCGATCTGCCTCCGGATCTTGTGCGACACGCCCTCGACGAACACGTTGGACTGCATAGCCGGGTGAGGCAAGACGGAGTCACATCGAATCGAACCCTAGAGTATTGCTCGGGCAAGCAGCAAACGAGATGCGGATGCAATCGGAGGGGCAGGGCAGGGCATGGCAGCCCACCTTAACAAGGTCGTCGCTGAGGGCGAGGAGGGAGTCGAGGGTGCCGACGCGGAGATCCGGGACGTTGAACTGCGCGAGGGGCAGAAGAGGGTCAGGCACGGCGAGCTTCCCAGATGATTCAGGCGAGGGAGGCGGAGGTGGCTTACCCGGTAGAGCGGGGTGTCGAAGGAGTGGCGGGAGATATTGTCCTGCAGGCGCGACCAGACCGAGCTCGCGGTGGCGCCGGGGGACTGCACGGGGAGGGAGACGATCCAGTAACGGGTTGCCATCGCCGCCACCGCCGTCGAGCAGGGTCGCGAGCGTGTGGGCGCCTGATCTGTGTATCTGATGGGATCTCGTCTCGACTCGTCGGTCAGGGAAGGGGGATCGCGCTGGGGACGTGGCCGGGGGAGAAGAAAGGAAACGACTACGGGCCGGGCTGGATCGGGGCCTCGGCGACCGAACCACAAAATCGTCGCTTGCTAAATATTCTTTTTCTGTGTGTGTTTTAAATAGTCTTTTTTTGCGGGTAGTGTTTTAAATAGTCTTTCGAATATTTATTCCAAATCTGAATTTTTTATATAAGTTCATGCCCGTAATCTCTCCTACTTATGTAATTAATAGTCTGAACAACTTTCATAGGAATTGAAAAAAAATGGTAACACACAATGTATACATAGATAGGATAATAACCTGAACAATTTTCCTACCTCTTCATAATTATATGAAATGAATGTGTTGGACATGATACTTGAAACCAAAATGGATGTAATGTTGCTTACCAAATTTATGAATAGTCCCAGCTTTCATTTTCAAGATTGTTATTATGCAGATAAAATCATACAGTACCTACATTCCTCTCAATTATGGAGATGCCATCTCGCACCGTTACGCATGCTTTCTCTCTATTATAGTCGTGTTTATTTTATACTGAAAAGTATATTTTTTTATTTTACTAATACTCTCTTGTCATTATTGCTACCTTGCTTTGTTCTTTGCGTTGACCATTGACATTAATTTTTGCCGATACATAGATTAGGGGAACACACAAAAGAGGTGATGAATTCACTCATGTTCTTGGCCAGACTTTTTCTGGAGGCAATGATGCACAATATAAGCTTGTGGAATTGTTTGCATAATTGCATGTTTATTCATGCTTCCATAATGTTTGGGCTCCGCTTTATGTCAGCATGGCTAGCCTATTTTTGCCCAGCATGCTATCATGTTGTGAACTCCGTCTGTGTTGATTGAAAGACTTTCTTGAGTCGTTTCAACATAGGCGTTCTAAGCCCGACTAAAGCAGGAGGGTTGCAATAGGGTTTTTGAACCGTAAAAATCAGCCATTCTTATAGAAATAAAACCTCAAAAAATAGCTATCAATGTGTTTGACCCTTGATTTTTGTTTCTTGGGTGTTATTTTTAGCCTACTTTGAAACTAAAATTACTTTTTGTATGCCAGTATCACGTTGCGTTTGGGCTTCCGAGTTCGCTTGGGTCTGCTGCTTGGTGGGCTTCGTTTTACAGTCGGAATCCCAATTCTGTCGGTTGGGTTCGGAATCCCATCCAGGCTCGGTATAGATGGCCAAATGGGCCAGGCCCGGTGGGCGGCCCGATACCTGGCCCTAAAAAGCACAGCCCTAACCCGACACGGCCCGTAGAGCACCGTGCCTGGGCCGGCCCGGCCCGAGGTGTAGTGCCGTGCCTGGGCCGCCCCTGCGGCCCATAGTGCTAGCCCGAGGCACGGCCCGATTTTTGTCAACCCGATGGTGGCCCGATAAAGTTGCTAATGGCCTATCCCATAACTCCTCCTTCACCTCTTTAACGATGCGGATTCCCTCCCTCATCTCTTCTGTGGTGTAGATGTCGTCCCTAATCTATTTGAACAGTGTAAATCTCCTCCCTCAACTTGTTTAAGAGCGCCAATCACCTCCCTTCAAGGCGCAGTGGGCCAAAAAAAGCACGATGGGCCAACCGGGCCATCGGGCCGGCCCGGCCCTAAAAACAGGCCTTAGGGCCGTGTTTGGGCCAGCTGTTCGGCCCGGTGGCCGGCCTAGCCCGTCCCGAAAATGTCATCGGGCCTGATAGGGCCGGGTCAAATCGGGCCGGGCGGCCCATCTGGCCATCTATAAGGCNTCGGTGTCCGCAAGACCGCAACCCAAGTCTTCTCCTAGTGCCCACCCCAGCCGCCGTAGATATAAGGGACAATTCCTTATTTGACCTGAAAAAATGACTCAATTCCTTTGTTGGCCCTCAAAAAAAATC
>JAZFNS010059015.1:6162-17315 GCA_037127165.1 Alloteropsis angusta | reverse complement strand
GTTTTTCGTAGCGTAGAATAGGGCTAGTCTCGTCTACCTTCGTAGGAGAAATCTTTCTCCCGACACGGACCATGGCTCAGCGGCCGGTCGGTCTCGCCACGTTCCGTTCGTTCCAGGGCATGTGCTCGGCGTCGATCCATTGATTGCTGAGATCGCGACCGGAGACGGAGAGAGCGCTGCGCCGGGAGTCCGACGGCACGGTCCGCAAAGGGCCAAAAGCCCGACGTGCCCTCATCAGCAGCTTCCTGCCACGCGCGATGCTCGGGCCACAAGGCCAGAAGCTGCCGAGGCGAGCGCGTTCCGGTGGGGGGAAACCGGTGTTGCCGAGCTGAGCCGCGCCGCGCCGCGCCGCGCGCAATGTCTCATCATGTCTGTCTGTGGTGGAATCCAGACGAACCGCCATGGAGCTGGCGTGACGCGACGAGTCGCCGAGCCGTGCCCGGTGCGGTGCCTCACGCCAGCAGACAGCACAGGCATGCAACATTAGGTTCCTACGTGCGGCTATTTCCCCCGGCCCACCGCACGGCACTCGGCACTCGTCAGTCGTCACGGTCTACTGCATATAGTTCCATTCCACGGAACGGAAGTCTCTGTCCCGTGGGTCCCATGTTCCAGACTGAATTGTGATCTCTAAATTTTATCGAGTCAGGTTCCTTTGATATTGCTGCATAGGCAATGCTAAGGTACTACGGTTAAAGATCCTCACGTTTCAGATGGGGAGCACAAGGATCTCATACAATTATACAAATGACACTAGCCTGTCCTCAAGGATATTCAGAATATAATGAAATGCTAATCGAGTAATCGGCACATGTTCCATCGTACTACGGGTCAGTATAAATAATGGCATAGCCTCTCCAAGATTAGCAAGGTAAAGAAAAAGAAATTAGCCAATAAGCCTGATTATCACCAATACTCAATAGGTTTGGATGTCTGGACGACATCTCACTACAAAAGAGAGGAACCAAAATTTGATTTAGAAACACATGGTCAAAACACAGAGGATAAGAGCTGAAAGGCGCGATGCATTGCTGTGCCATGAACAAGTGAGCAACACGATGGACTGTCAGTCGATTTGTTTAGCTACGGCCTACAGAAGCAGAGGGTGAGAGTGAGACATGAGGAAAGAAGAGGGGAGGGACATGCTGCCCACTCTGCCTACGTCATGCCATTTTCTATGCGCCCACTTGGATTTGAACCAAACTTCAGATACTACTATGCAGTAGAACTGTAGAAGTACAGACAATTTAATTTGCACCATTCCTTTTACCATTAGTGTCCAGCGAAACACTTAAAGAAGCCTGTTTGCTCGCTCCAATTGTTTGCAACAATCTAGGCATCCATACTGGATCACTAGTTTTGCAAGGTTAGCCATGCCTTTTTGGTCGCCAAACTTCACGTGACTTATTTTGCTACCAAAACTTTACCATAATAACCACAACGATTTTTGTCTAGAAATGAACCGCTCGTGTACGCCACAATTTGCCAGCAAATGCTTGACAAAGCTACCGGTACCTTGCTTGTTACCGCGGAACAACTGTGAGAGAGTACGTCACGGACGCTACAGTTACTATTCCAAGCACAAGCAGATGAGTGAATGAATCCTAGCTGATGACACTGCTCCGGTATGGAATGGTCCACGGTGTACCGTGTACTCGGGGATGGAACGGGAACCCCCTAGGATCCCCTAACAATGGCCAAAAGATGAGGGGAGCGAGGCAGTCTGAAACAATCCCCTCTCCTCCTTTTATCCCCACAAGGCCACAACAGTGTAGCCGCCAAACAATGGCCGGTGGTACCTGATGCTGATAGCGATGGCTCCTGCCCGCAATCCGGCTGATAAGCGAGCATCGCCATGCTCCCCTGCTCTTCCCAGACCCCACCACCACTCCATCTCTCTCATCCAGCAGCTTGTGTTGAGCTTGAGCAGACCACGTATGAGATGGGAAGAATACACTGCTGTACTGTAAAGATCAATTATCCACCCCTGACTCCCCATGTTCTACTCCCAGAAATGCACACGGTTATTCAGAGAAAAGGCTTGAAATTTGGATCTGGGTCCGGAGGGGGTATCGGATAAGGCAAGTACAAATCAACAGCGCGTCGAAAACCAGCCGGAAGAACTGGTACTGCTGACTGGGTGAGGGCTACACAACAGTGGTTGTCTTGGCTATAACTACAGATGTTTTTTTGTTCCTGGCGCAATGCCTGCAATTGAGACAAGCAGCTGGTCCATCCTCCCCTGTTTCAGTTCCCGGACGAAAGGATTCACAACAAACAAGCAAAACAATCTAGGCATGAACTGAATGGATCAGTGGCACAGTATTGCCGCCGCAACCAAAGAAACAGATTGCAACCGCCTGCTGTCGACGAACACTGCATTGACTAGGGAATTCATCTACATGATCCATCATCGGCGAACCACCGGCTAATTACATGGCCAAGAAACAGAGACTTCTCCTGCAAACCCTCAGATTAGGAAGGCAAGGAAGGAAGGAAGGAAGGAAGGGAGCCATGAACACATGAAGCAGTTACCATGGCAGACAAAACAGAGACCAAGCAGAATTCACACCGTCATCAAGCACCAAGTGATGTTCATCTTGTTTCAGTTGCATTCGCACCATCACTGGTTGCCATATTTTTACCCATCACTACAATACTACCAGCTAGCAGCGCCTGTAGATTTCCAATTCCCTCGGAGAAGAAGAGGAATTTACTAGCGCTTCTTTTATCTCGGCTGCCGATTACGCAAAAGCCCAAAAGAACCCTAGAGAGCCCCGGCATTCACGGGAATGCCCTCGGGCGGCGGCCGCCTCTAGGTGGCGCTCTCCACGGCGGGGCTCCAAATCCCCCAGCGGCGCGGGTTCAGCACCCCGCCCACCACGTCCGCCCACCCACGCTTCCTCTCCTCATCGGACTCCGCCGCCACCTCGCCGCCGCCGCCGCATTCCTCCGCCTTGACCTCCACCTCCGCGGGGGTTTCCGGGAAGTTCTCCTTGTTCTCGGAGGGGCACGCCATGGGAGCCGGGGGTGGTGGGGGAGGAGGGCAGGAAGGAAGGAGTGGGGAAGATGGCGCCGGTACGAGCTCCGCCACGGCCGGGGGCTCCGGGGACTTGGGGCGGCTCCGAATGGTTGGCTGCGGTAGCGGGAGAGGAGCGGCGGCGGAAGCTCTGCCGCGCTTACCCTTGTCGCGACGCTTGGAGGAGGGAGAGGTGGCGGAGGAGGAGGCGGCGGCCGCGGACTCGGCGGCGTTGAGGTGCTCCTCGAAGGCCTCCAAGGCGGCGTGGATGCGGTCGTGCTGCGGGGAGCAGCCCCACTTCGTCCAGAAGCTGCCGTAGCACTCGAAGCACAGGCAGCCGACGGTCGGCGGGTGGCCGCGCCTGCGCCGCAATCCGCCGCCGCCGCCGCCGCCGCGTGCCTGCTCCGGCGGCGGCGCCGTGGCGGCGTCCCAGCCCACCAGGAACGAGCGCGTCACGAGGTGGGCCAGCACCCGCTGGTCATCGGGGGTCAGCCCGGCGACGAGGACGAGGATGGCGGCCGGGAGGAGGCGGAACGCGGCCGCGATGGGGTCCTCGGCGGGCGACGGGTGGATCTTGCCGCCCTTGCCGGGCTTGGGGGACAGCGTCTTCATGGCCGCCGCTGGGCCTCGGGCGCCGTAGGGTTTAAACCCCAACTCGGCCTCGTCGTCGCGGGCGGTGGTGGGCTGTAGGGTTTGGGGAGAATGGGGGGAGAAGCGGTGGGGGCGTCGTGGGGTGGTGGGCGATGGGCGTCGTGGGGTGGTGGGCTTTGGGAGCAGCGCTTATAGAGGCGAGGCGAGGCGAGGCGAGGCGAGCACAGGCACAGTCCCTCTTTCCTTCCCGGCCTCCCCTGCTCTTCGGCTGCCGTGCCTTTTTCTTGCACTATATCGAGATAGTCCTCCAGATTTTCGTATTTTGCATCACTTGCTATGAATTTTTTTTTCCTCAGGTTCACACTCCTCTCTTTGCACTGACGCTGAGCTTTAGGGTGCAAGATGTAAATGACGGAAGCGGAACAGGGTGTCCGCATATATTTTCTGTTACGATTTCTTAGCTGTAACCCAGTTTCTAATATGACAAAGTGATATGCTTCTAACAGAAATTGGTTTTGTGACTCATGTTGATTTTTTACCTTACTTGTGACAAACTGATTTTGTGAGTTTTAACAATAAAAAGGTACTAATTGCTAGTATAACCATACTTAGAAAAACAACAATATGAGTTGTCACAAGTTAGGCTTTGCATAAAATTTTGAGATGTATTATCTCTCTCTTAATTGCAACGGCGTCATTTTTTATGATCATAGTATGTGTGACTCTGTTATGCTATTAGAATTATAATATGCATCTATGTTTTGTTGCTATAGCAACTAATAAGCTAATGCAAGAAATCACCACATTATCGTGATTTCTCTCAACTTGAGTTAGATCTTGGTTGCAATATCAACTATGGTGAGGTATGAGTTGTTGCTCATATGAACTCCCACCTACCTACATTTGTCCCAACAACACAAAAGGCACTTTTATTGTGCGTGAATTATGCCAGAAAACATGACCTTTTGTACGTATTGACCGCCTTATTTCCGGTCTTTACTAGAACGTCATATACAGTAATGATGGAACCAGAAACAGATGAACCACAAAGGCCATGGTTTTTTGTGATAGAAAGATTATTGTTCACAGAAATATAGCCGAATACAATGTCTCTTGTATGACGTTGTCGTGACTCATGTCGATCATTCCAAGTAGTGACATAAGACAACCACCGCTTGTTTTGGAAGTTGTGGGAGCGCTTCCAAGCTCCGTTGCAGTGTGATAGAGTGTGCCATGATTGTTATGCCAAAAATTATGTTTGGAACAAATATAGTCGAGTACTATGTCTCTAGTGAATATTATTGTGACTCATGTTGATCTTTCTTCAACCTTAATTGCAGCAAAATTAAGTGTAACCTTGGGTCATAGAAAGGCAATTGATCACTAGTGTATCCACAACAAGGAAAAACATCACAATGAGTTGTCTCACAAAAGCTAGACTCACATAAAAATCTAAGACACCACTTTTGCATTAGTTATCTTATTAGAACTGCGATATAATATTGCTTGTTGCCCTAGAAACACAAAATCTATTGTACCAAAATAAGGATATTTTCATACTTTCATCTTTGGTTGCAACATGGTTTATGAAGTGTGAGTCATTGTTCGTATGAGTTCCCACCTACCTTTGTCGGTTTCAACAATAAAAAGGCACTTTATTGCGCATGGATCGCGACGGAATATATGACGCCAAACATATCTTTGGTTTTTACTATAATGTCACACATACTAATGGCAGGACCATAGATCGATGAATGAGCGCACATAGTCTAAGCACTTGAGTGATAAAGACGTGGTAGCTTCAAAGTTCAAAAGGAGCAACTCGTTGTACGCATTAGACAACTTCACAATCACAACTTAGTAAATATTGGATATGAATACATCAAGTGCTATTCTGGTGACAAAGCTTTTAAGAACACCACATTGATCCTAAATTAGTAAAATCCTAAGGCCTCATTCGGTAGCCCAGTATTGAAACCATGCTTGTTTATCTCTTTTGGCGGATCGAGTGGATCCTAGTGGCTCAATAAAACCTGGAACGGATAGAGTGGATCTTGGTGGCTCAATAAAACTTGGACCGGATCGATTCCGCACGTCTTGAGGTCTTGATCAACTTTGAGCTAAAGACGGGATAGAAAGGCCTAGAACGATCCATTTTTTGTGTCAGACCAGGCCTAAACGAACAAAGATTCCAGATTGGACCTAGTTTAAAACCAGACTGAATTATTCTACCACGTTCTAGGCCCGAACGAATTAGGCCTAATTTAACTTGTAGCCGATCCCGGAAGACTTTCACCCTGTTTACATTGGTAAATTAGAGGTGAAAGTTGCTATTGGAAAACGTGTCTTGTGAGGGAGACACGTTTTTCAATACGTAAATTGCAGATGAAAGTTGCCGATCTAAACGGGGTGTTTGGATCGTGATCGACATGTAGGTAAGCAACAATCGATGCCACTGCAGACCAGTTTGGATCTATCTGGATTCTAACAATCCAGCTTATAGAATCACAACACGTATCCAAACGTCCCAGCTTATTCCAGTAGCTTCTGCAATCATGAACGGATGGATTCTGGAATCCTACAAGCTGCCGTAACCTTGCTTTTTTCTGCTTCTGAATTGCAAATTACAGTAATGCCCCTAGCTTTTTATCCCCACGCGCATCCATCTGCGGTCATCAGAACAGCGTCCGTTCCTCTCCGCCCCGTTCTTCTCTCCCCGTTCCGCTGCTTCTGCGTCCCGTTCCTCTCCACCCCCACGCGGCAGAAGCGAGCCGCCGCCCCCAGCTGCGGCGCTCCCCTTCCCTCGCCGGTCTCCAAATCAGCAGGTCACCCTCACCCAAAATCCGCCCCCATCTGCCGTCGTTTCCCTTCCGCACACATTGCCTCCCACAAATCCGCGGCCGCAAATCCACAAACAGCAACAGCACTCCGGCCATCGTCTCCACCACGGCCCCCTTCGAGGATGAAGCGCTACGAGGAGCAGGACGACGAGATCATCCCCTGGGATGCCAACACGATGCGCACCACTGCGGCCTCCACTGATTTATTTAGCGAGGGTGGGATTTCGATCTCCAATCCCACCTTGCCAGGCTTCAGCGCGGCGGCCACATCCTCTGTCGGCCGTGCCATCCCTCCTCGTCGCGGATCTGCCGGAATGGAGGAGGTCGACCTCAACTCCCAAGCCCTCGACCTTGATGCTGTCGGGATGACATTCGGTCAGCTTCTTCGGTCTTCCATTGGGGAGGCGGATACTGCCCATTTGCGGCGAGGCGTCGACCCTTCTCAAAGTGTTGGTGCAGGCCTTGCCTTTGCGGGAGCTCGCAACAAACAGCTCGGCGCGTCAGTTGGTACAGAACCATACCCTCCTCCTCTTCCTGCGGCAACGGCTACCAGAGCAACCACCAGACCTCCTGGTGGGAGGCGTGGTGTTTGTGGAGGTAGAGGCGATGAGCTTGCAGGTCCCATTGGAAGCCACCATGGCGTTCGTGGAGGCTCTGATGATGAGACTGCTGGCAACGACCAAGATGATGTGGCTCTCGCTGAGGATTTTTCGGTGAGATTCCCAATACTAGTCATACCTTCTTTGCATTGATCCAGTATGCATGGCCAAAGAATTTTATTGACGTATTCTAGAAATAAGGTGACATGAGATTTATGTAGCCATCTATATAGCAACATAGAATTCTATCTAACTTCTTTACTGAAATTAACCCTAACCATATTAGTGTTGACTTCCTTATTACTGGAACATAAAGGTTTTTTGCCCATTGCTAAAAATGGCTATGTTGTTAACTGATAAGCAGTTACTATGTTCTACTTTGAATGAGAAAACATTTTTTTCCAGAAAAAAATGTTTTGTGAATCAGCCTTTTCAGGCTAGGTTCTTCACTTTTGATTGCCGGTAGTACATTGGCTTATTGGCTTATTGGCAGATAGCTGTTTGATACTATCCCAAGTCCTACTTGTTAGAACAAGTACCACGAAATCAGCTTGATAGATAGCAATTACGTACTTTGATTTGTTGTTCTTCTGGTCATGTTTGAACTGTTTGTTTGCACCTTTGGCTTGCTGAATATATGAACCACCAGATTTCTTCTAGTTTTTTCCCATTATGATAATCACAGTATAACACTTATCGATTACTCGGGTGGCAGAAGGAAGGTTCTGTAGTTTAATTATTGTGATGTTAGTTCGATCTGATGTGCGCATAAATCAGGAATTTTGGAATGCATTTAGTTTACTTTTTTTGTCATGTCAATTTCATCTTACTATATCAACGTGTGGGCATTAGAAGGAGAAACTGTTTGACAAGGCTGAATGGAATCGACACAACAATGCGGTGTTTTGTGAGCTTTGTGTTGAGGAAATTAGAGCCGGGAATGCGCCTAATGGACATATGAATTCTAGAGGCTATAAAAACCTATCAGATAAGTTCTACAGGAGGGTTGGCTTGCGCCACTCCAAAATTCAGCTAAAGAATCGATGGGATGCACTTAAGGGCATGTACACATTTTGGTTGTGGCTGAACAAGCAGAGTGGACTTGGCAGGACTGCTAATGGAGGTGTGGTGGCAAGCGATCAGTTTTGGAAAGATCACACAAAGGTACTGCCTTTTAGTCTAATGCTCGGTCTTTGCTTTTCAGCAAATACATGAAGTAATAGGTGCACTGATAAACTCGATATTTGCTTTTCAGGGACATGCCGAATGGAGGAAGTTAAGGGATGGACCCCCAGATTGCCTAGCTGACCTTGAAGTGATGTTTCAGCATATAGCTGTGGATGGTTCATCTTCTTGTGTACCGGGTGAACTCATCGGCAATGGAGGGGACAAAGGTGATGTAGGTGAGAGAGAAGATGACGGGACTCCTAAACGCACCACCACTTTGAAGAGAGGTTGCAGTCCCAATACAAGTGTTGGTAGCCCAAAGAAGAGAATTAAGAGCCCCATGGTCAAGATAATGAAGGGAATATGGGAGACCATGCAGGCCAATAGTGCTGTAGCCCAAAAGGTGATGCTCGGGGAACTAAGGGCTGAATCCATCAAGCGTGCGATGGACTTGGCTGTGGAGAGTGGGGCAGTGGTGGGAAGTCCTGAGCATTTCATGGCTTGCAAATTATTCACCAAGGCTGAAAATCGTGATATTTTCTTTACCATTCCCACCAGTGAAGGCAGGTTAAACTTTTTAAAGTGGTGGTGCAAGGAGAATAATATGTACTAGCTTGTTAAGCCTTTAGGTTGTGTCACTGTATACTATAGTCTATTATGCAGGTTATGAACTATAGTCTCTTATGCAGGTTATGAACTATAGTCTGTTATGCAGGCTGTGAACTATAGTCTGTTATATAGGTTGTAAAATATAGGTTACATGATGGCTGTTACCTCAGAGCAGCCCTGGTCATATTTTGTGAACTTTATGTACTGTGTGAACCTTATAACTGAGTCCTTCATATGCATTATGGTAACCTGATATGTGCACCTTATATTTAAGTGCTTTTATGTTCTTCAACTTTATTTCGCAAGCTAAAAAATATATGTGTTGTGCATAATATATTTAAACTGCACATGCTGACCATATTATATATTCATTATATTTTCTAATGAATGGCATTGTCCCCGTAGTACAGTTTCCATGGAGTGATTGTGAGGATGAAACATTTGAGGCTGCATGGGATCAAATGGATTTGATGCAGGAATATGGTATAATATCAAGCCTAGTTGGTACGTACTATGATTCTGTCTTCATGAACAAAACAAAGAAGATAAGGACTGGTGTTTCTGGATATGAGTGGGTTATGCGAACCCTTGATGATTCCACATCTTGCTTCAACATGTTTAGGATGAGTAGAGAACTTTTTAATAGGCTACATGATGTGCTAGTGTCATCTTATGGATTGAAGTCAACAAACAAGATGAGCTCAATAGAGTCTTTAGCCATGTTTTTGTGGATAGTTGGTGCCCCCCAATCTGTTAGACAAGTTGAAAATCGGTTTGAGAGGTCAACCGAGACAGTTAGTAGGAAATTTGAACAAGTGTTGCATAGTGTCTATATGCTCGCAGGAGATATTGTCAAACCAAAAGATCCTGAGTTCAGAACAGTGCATCCTAAGCTTAAAAGTGCTCGATATGCACCGTATTTTGATAATTGTATTGGTGCAATTGATGGGACACATATACCTGTCATCGTCCCATCTTCAAAAGTGGTTCAACATGTGGGGCGACATGGATATACCACTCAAAATGTATTGGCTATATGTGACTTTGACNATGAGGTTCACATTTGCTGTTGCCGGATGGCCGGGATCTGCACATGACATGCGGGTGTTCAATGATGNCTGTACGCAAATATGGCGACAAGTTCCCACATCCTCCACCAGGTATATTAATATGGTTTAATCTATTTTTCTTATTTTTTTTACAATCTCATGTGTTAATTGTGGGTTTTAGGAAAATTTTATCTTGTGGACTCGGGATTTCCTAACCGGCCGGGTTATCTTGCACCATACAAGGGAATAAAGTATCATTTACCTGAGTATCGACAAGGTCCGAGACCAAGTGGCAAGAAAGAGGTATTCAATTATCTCCATTCATCCCTTCGAAACGTCATCAAACGCTCATTTGGTGTTTTAAAGATGAAGTGGAGGATTTTGTTGGACTTACCAAGTTATCCAATGTCAAAGCAATCGAAAATAATACTTGCGTGCATGGGGCTCCACAACTTCATCCGAGAAAGTGCAATGAATGATGCAGATTTTGAGATGTGTGATCGTGACGAAAATTACATGCCAATACCATCAGCGCCTTCGTCCCGACAAATTAGTGGTACTGATTATATAGAAGATGAAGATGGAGACATGAATCTCTTCCGTGATAACCTTGCTAATGCATTGTTTTCTAGGAGAGAGTAGAGAGTACAACTGTTTTTATGTACAGGACGTCGAACTGTAGGACATATTTATATGTATAAATATTTGAACTATTATCATGGTGGATGCAATTTTTGTAACCAGATAGTGCGGACTGTGCAGTAGTACGCAAGCGTTCATAGGGCATTGGCACAAACATATACAATTCCAAGGGCATTATTGTCATTTCACATCATAAATCAAATATCTGGCCTCTCTGCACCTACGGGATCCAAACATCCCTGCTATTATAGCTTTTAGAAGCAGCTTTTATCACTATCTTGATTTTAAAATCTAACTTCTACAATCTGAAGAGTTCCAAACGCAGCCTAAGTTCTTGGTTGGTTTTGCTACGAGCAAGCAGGAGTAGGTGCCCCTCTGGTTTTATGACGTGAACTATGGGTGCAATATCGTGTTTGGCGAGGGGGAAACTGAGAAAACCGCAAGTTTCGCCAATTTAAAAAGGCCAACGCAGCTTCCCAAGATCTAGGGCCCCGCACGGCGCAGAGCAACCGCCTATGAGCAGTGCGCACTCCCCGCATCCGCCCGCAGAAAGCACGCAAAATCTCCCCGACCGAGCGCCAAGGGGGTGTTTAGATGGGAAGGGGAGAATTCCCCCACCCGTTACATCAAGAGAATT
>JAZFNS010066473.1:195-16127 GCA_037127165.1 Alloteropsis angusta | reverse complement strand
TTTGTTTTATTAGTAGTCTACGTTTACTACTCCTAAATGGTACATTTTCTTTGATGTGACATTTCTGGAACAGTGCTTTCCCCCACTTTCCCCCAATCTAAACACCCCCTTAGCCGCTATAGCTTCGCTGTAGCCTGCTATTTAATATAACACTGTTGTGGTTGTAGTTAGCTCCGACCGCTATAATGCGGTTATAGCCCATTATTGGGAATACTAAATTACATTAGTATTACTAGGCAAACTCATAGCGAATATTGGAGCAACCGAGCGGCCACACAGACGACCCCTCGGCGCGCCAGCCTCCTGACATCTCTTAGCGACAATCTCTTTCCTATCTTATTACGTGAGGATTTGGATTTTAATTTTTCTATTCTGACTCAAATCTTGTTTTCGCGGGCTTCTAAATATTTATCTTTGTTTTTTTCTTGTCTGGCTCTTGGATGAGATCGAGCTTGAAAGTCATTTTGTTAATCTTTGATGGGTTTAGTTAGAACTCTAACCCGATAAGAAAACTAATTTTGAAAGTTAGAGCCGTGGTTTGACTTTGAGTTCTACGAACCAGGTGGGACTAGTGAGACCCACATGGAGGGTTGGACAAGAAAGGAAGAAGCAATTCTCATTTTAGGAATATATAGAGACTTGAAATTGGAAAATAATGTAGTAAAACTTTTAGTTCATTAAATTGCAATAATATTTCAAATAAATCATTTATGGAATTCCCATATTTTATATTTTTAAAGAGTCTGTTTGATACTGATGAGGAGTCTCTCGGATGAGCTCTCAAAAGAGTTCTAAAAAATGTCCCTTATAGTCTTGTCTTAGTGGTCCATGGTATTTATGGCCACACCTGAATTTTTATCAATGCCTTAGCTACAACTAGCTAGTTCTGCTACAACTAGTCCGTTTCACATTATATTCTATTTTGGGTTTTCGAAACATATATTTTTTTAGATGTATCTGGACATAGTTTATATTTGGATGTATAAACAACAGTGTGCTCGAGCTTCTCGTGACACCTATTTTTAGCAGAAAATAAATTTAGAGCCTGTTCGGCTGGTCTGCTCAACAGTGCTCGGCTCGCAGATANAATAGTATTTTGTGAGAGGAAATAAGCCAAGACAAGCCGAGCCGCAGCCAGCCGAACAGGCTCTTAATTTGAGCCAAAATCATAAAGTTGGGTGTCTAAAAAATTTTCAACCACTCAAAATTCAAAAATATATACCCTAATGCTAAAGTGCGGACTGTTTGGTACATTCCTAGACCCTTACGTCACTGTGAGCGGGACTGTGTCCAACGCGGCACCCTCCGGCACAAAAAGGTTGCGGCCGCGGACTAATCATCTGATGTGACTGGGGTAAGTTTTAGCCCCCGGGATTCAAACGCACCCAGGCGCACCTAGGCGTTCCTAGGGATGGCAAATGAATAAATAGGTATCTAAATTATCCGAATTTGTATTGGCGAAAAAGTGATACTGTTGACACAGAGTTAGGTCAACACACGAGAGCGCAAGATCGCGCAGCACGTAACACGAGCTGCTCGCAGCTTCTCTGCGCAGACTGGTCAGACCGGTCAGGGAAACCGGTCAGACCGGTTACCTGCAGGGAGAACGGGAGCAAACCCTAAAAACGCCTCCCGGAAGGATCCGTCAGGGAAAATCGTGATCAGGGGTGCCCTAGGATCGGCAGGCCACCTAGGACGCCTTCAGACGTCTCGGAGATGAAGGAAGAACAGCAAGTAGAGGTTGGAAAAGCTAGGGTTTGAGAGGTACAGAAAAGTAAAGGCAATAATAGTAGATTTGATTGAATCGATTGGGTGTCTCCTCAATCGGCCGAATCCTCTTATATTTATAGAGAGGGTAGGTCTTGTCCCGCAAGGAAACCAAGATACAACTCGTTACAACCTCGGAATCCTAAACCTAGACGAATTACAAAAGGGCAACCGGTCTGACCGGTCCCCCACACCGGTCAGACCGGTCTGGGTCGGACTTCGCCAATCCTTCTCGCACCGACTATTGCGGTCCTCTTGAACTCCAAGCACCGCAACATCCGGTCATTCCAGAGTCCATGTAATCTTCATCACACTTGGATCGACTGTTGCGCTCCTCAAAGCGCCAGCACCGCAACATCCTATCCTGGACCGGTCAGACCGGTCATGCTAACCGGTCTGACCGGTTTGCCTCGGCCTGTGCCAATTTTGGTTGTCAATATATGCCCCCCTGTTTTTTGGTAAAGCTTGCGTACCATAAAACACATCAGTACCAAAATTGTCATCTGAGGGCGACGTTTTAACAGAATTCATCGGCCATTAAAATTTTCTAAGGGCGATATCCAAATATCGGCCTTGTGCCACTTCATGCTTCTTGCCAAACACTTGGATAGTATTTTTTTCAAGTACCTCCCGTTCAACGCCTTAGGCAAATGTCCTCCTTGCAGCGTCTCCACCATATAGGAATTCCCGCCATTAATCTTGAATACTCGATATGGACCTTCCCAACTTGGAGACCACTTGCCAAACTTATTATCTCTAGTACCAAGTGGCAATATTGTCTTCCATACTAGATCACCAACCTGAAAAGTCTTCTTTTTAACCTTCTTGTTGTATGCTCTAGCAACCCGGATCTTGTCTTTCTCAATTTCTTTGAGAGCTTGTAAACGCTTATCGGTCACCTCATCAATGTTATCCATCATCAAGTCATAGTATTCACCAACCAAAAGCTTATTTTGTCTAGCAAGTCTATAAGCGTCCAGATTCACCTCAACGGANAACAAGCTCAAAAGGAGTGACTTTGGTAGCACCATGTCTAGATATGCGATGAGCCCATAAAGCTTTGGACAACACTTCGTGCCACCTTCGGGGATGTTCCTCCATCTTCTTTTTGATCAACTTTATCAAAGTCTTATTGCTAGACTCGGCCTGACCATTGGCCTGAGCATAGTATGGAGATGAATTGAGCAATTTGATTTTATACATATCAGCAAAAGCTCGCACTTCTTTAGACATAAAAGACGTACCTTGATCTGTAGTTAAAGTTTGTGGAATGCCGAATCTATGAATAATATGCTCGGTATACCTCCTTATGAGTCATATTCTTGAGAGGAACGGCTTCGGTCCATTTAGTGAAGTAATCCGTAGCAACCAACATGAAGCGATGCCCCTTTGAAGAAGAAGGATGTATTTCTCCAATGAAATCCAATCCCCATCCGTGAAAAGGCCATGGTTTAATGATAGGATGAAGCAATGCAGCAGGAACCATTTGAATATTACCAATTTTCTGACATTCTTCGNTTGTAGTAACGAAAACAATCGGCCATCATAGTAGGCCAATAAAATGCAGCTCTCCTAAGCAACCATTTCATCTTAGAAGCCGATTGATGCGTTCCACAAATTCCTTCATGAACTTCACCCATGGCCACTCTAGCTTGATCAGCACCCAAGCATTTCAGCAACAAACTATCGGCGGTGCGACGATACAACTCATCGTCAACCAAAGTATATTTGAAAGCCAAACGCCAAATTTTCCTGTCTGTTCCAGAACTAGGACTTCTCAAATATCTAATAATAGGCGCTCTCCAATCATCTGCTTCGGCCTTTTGGCTTTGAGGATTTTCAGAAGCCGAATTTGGACCAGAGGGCGGTGGACCGGTCTGACCGATTTCTGAATCGGTCTGACCGGTTCCTGGACCGGTCTGATCGGTCTGTGCAGCGGTCTGACCGGTTAGGTCTGGAACTGCTGCAAGCACTAGAGCTTCACTTGTGACACTAGCAATCAACGGCCTTTTTTATGAAAATATCTCTTCTGGACATTATATCCGGATGCTTGCTGTGCTATAGTATTAGCTCTAGGATTCTCACACCTTGGAACATGATATATGGTGAACTCATCAAAACATGGTATAATATCAAGGCACTTGTCAAGATAAATATTCAATGAACCTTCCAAGCATTGACAAACCTTGGATTNNAGTAATGAATCACCAAAAGCTTCAACATGTTTTACTCCCATGTCATGCAAAATTTCTAATCCGAACAATAGAGCTTCATATTCGGCTTGATTATTTGTGCACTCATTTTCTAATCGGCTAAGAGCTTCAAAAACAGCCCCATTTGGAGGAACAAGGACTATTCCAATANACATCCGTTCTTGCAAACCGATCCATCAAAATGCAATTTCCATGGAGTAAAAGTCATGTAATCAACTTCTAAATTATGCTCATCTCTAATCCGATGTTCTACAATAAAATCAGCTACAATTTGGCCTTTCATAGATTTCAAAAGTTCACAAGCCAAATCATATTCAATAAGAGCATACGCCCACTTACCGATCCTACCGCTCAAAATCAGTCTATGTAACATATATTTAATAACATCTACTTGACATGCTACAATCCAAGTACTAGACAACAAATAATGCCTCAACTTTGTACAAGCATAATATAAAGATAAGCAATAATTTCTCAATAGATTTATACCTTGTTTCCGCATCCAAAAGCCGTCGACTCAAGTAAGTAACAATATGCTCCTTGCCATTTGTCTCTTGAGTCAAAACAACCCCAATAACATTATCTTCAGCCGCGATATAAAGCCTAAATGGCACCCCATTCTTAGGCGCTTTGAGCACGGGCGGCGAAGATAAGTATCTCTTGATCTCTTCAAAGGTCTCTTGCTGCTTTGCCCCCCAAGTAAAATCGGCTTCATTCTTTAACCGAAGTATAGGAGTAAAAGCACTAACATTCCCAGACAAATTAGAAATAAACCGCCTCAAGTAATTAACTTTGCCCAAGAATTTCTATAAATCATGCTTGCAAGTAGGCGCTTCAATCTTCTCAATAGTATCCATTTTCTTAGGATCTATTTCTATGCCTCTTTCATGAACCATGAAGCCTAAAAATCTTCCAGTCGATACACCAAAAGCACATTTCAATGAGTTCATCTTTAAACCATACCGACACATTCTTTTAGAAGCAAGATGCAAATCAGCCAAGTGAGGGTTTAATCCGGCCGATTTGACAACAATATCATCAATATAAACTTCTAGGATGACACCAAGCAAGTCATGGAAAATCAAATTCATCGCTCTTTGATAAGTTGCGCCGGCATTCTTCAAACCAAAAGTCATCACAACCCATTCAAATAAGCCAACAAAGCCAGGACATTTAAAAGCCGTTTTGTATACATCTTCCTCGGCCATAAAGATTTGATTATATCCCGCATTGCCATCAAAAAAGCTAATAATTTTATGTCCGAAAGCATCATTAACAAGCATATCGGCTATAGGCATAGGATATTCATCTTTGGGAGTCGCTCTATTAAGATCTCTAAAATCAATGCAAATTCTAATTTTACCGGTCCCCTTTTTCTCAACCGGCACAATCCTAGAGATCCATTCAGCATAGCGACACGACCAAATAAACTTAGCTTCAAGTAAACGATTAACCTCTTCTTTTATTCAATCATAAAACAAAGGATTGAATCGTCTTTTGCCTTGTTTATATGGCCTAAAACCGGGTTTAATTGGCAGCCGATGTTCAACTAACTCACGGCTTAAACCAAGCATCTCATGATACTCCCAAGCAAAGCAATCGGAATATTCTTTCAACAACTCGATTAATTCAGCTTTATAATCGGCTTTCAAATTTTGATTTACAAAAGTCGGCCTTGGTATAGAACCATTNTACCTTTTCTAAAGGATCAGCCGACGTAAATCCTTGTCCTAACTTCTCTACTTCTTCAAAATCATTAATAGCTTCACATGCATCGTTCATGTTTGACCAATAATGCTCCACCCTTTCCTTAAACCACTTCTCGCTTACATCCATCTACTCTTCATTATCTGAATCGACCGATTTTTGAACCGGCCTTAGAGCAGCGGACACAAAGCCATCCTTGGTACAAGCGAGGAACTCAAAGTCCGAAATATCAATCCCGGTCAAGCACTTGACATTATCATGAGTTCCCAACATGGATGTATCGGCCATAGCAACACATGCCGAAGTATCCGCATGAACCAACTCAACTTCGTCACCAACCCATTGAATTAAGCATTGATGCAAGGTAGAAGGTACACATTGATTTGCATGAATCCAATCGCGCCCCAAGATCACGCTATAGTTACCTTGCACCTCCGTGACGAAGAAAGCGGTCGCCAATGTCTTGCTCCCAATAGTGAGCTCCAATGATGCGACTCCCTTGGCGCTCATCGGCTCTCCTCCTCCAACGCCGCTGATCGTCATGCTAGTCTTGATGAGCTCGCTGTCCAAACCTCCCAATTTCTTGTACAAGGAGTATGGCATTAAGTTAACAATAGCACTACCATCAACGAGCATCCTAGAAATCGGCCTCCCTTTAATGTGACCCTTCACATAAAGAGCTTTCAGATGATTGTCCGATTCTAAGGGCTTCTGAAATACAGCATTCTTGGGAGCAAAATCAATTTGAGCCACCCTTTCATCATCTCCGACAAAGCAATAGTCGGCGTTCATATAAATAACATTGATCTCTATGTCCATTCTGCTGGGTGAAGGCTCAAAGTCAACAGCATCATCATCATTACCCATCTGAGCCTCTAAAACAACATTGGGCGGAATCGAAACCTTAGCCGAAGAAGAAAACGCATCGGCTATAGACTCTCCAGGCGATACCGGTCTAACCGGTTCCTGCGGACCGGCCTGACCGGTTCCAGTTGCCGGAACTGGAACAGGGGGTGACCGGTCTGACCGGTCCGGGATACCGGTCTGACCGGTCTCGGCCATGCCAGCCGAGTTTGCTGCGGATGGTTCGGCCTTTTCAGGTTCTTTAGCCTGATCATCTTGTACATCAGAACCATCCTTGGAACTTTTATCAGGCGGTGGAATCATCGGCTTGACCTCGTTGAACTAGTCCTCCCTCTTCTTCGCAGATTCTTCCTCCCTTTGTTTTTGAGTACGCAACCGCTGCAATCTCCTCTTCTGAGAATGAGATAAGCCAGGAGGACACCACTTTGGCTGCGTGTATTGAGGTAACGGAACCTTTTTTGCCACCGAAGCACCAATAGCTTTAGATTCATCGGCCTTTGGTAGATCAACTGTCATAGAGCCAATTTGAATTGTGCTCTTCACAACTGGCTTTGGAATAGCAGGTGTAGGCTCCTCTTTCCTCATTCTTGCTTAGCCGGCTCCTTGCCCGGCCTCTGTTGGAAACCGGTCGGATCGGTCGGAGTAACCGGTCTGACCGGTCTATGCTGTTGAGGCACAAACTTTGGTCTTTGTGGAACACTTATGGGCCCAGGCTGTGGTGCAGCTATTCTGGTATGTACAGGAGCTCTAGTCCATGATTGATTTGGTGTAGGACAATAAGGGACATACATTATACCATCTCTCCAAATAGGTTGTGGAGAGGGTGGTGGAGACAGCCTCCATAGCCTAGAAGGACCAGCACCATTGAATGAGCTGGGACCCTGACCCCATTGTCTCTGTGGTGGCCCCATCAGAACAGAATTCCTTGGCGGCGATCTTGGTCTCTTTTTTAGCTGTCGATCTTGTTGCACGGCCATGTTTTGCATATGCTTAGCCATGACTTGATCAAAGGTGGCTTTTGGCTTGAAAACCTTCCCCTGATCTTTACTTTGATTAGTTTTCCAAGTGCCAACTTCGGGACGTTTGGGCACAAAAGTTCGGATAGGCCTCTGGGCCGGACCGGTCTGACCGATCAGGGCAACCGGTCTGACCGGTCTTTCCTGGACAGCAGGAACAACCGGCCTTTGATCCCGTGCTTGAGAGCTAGATTGCCCCCCACTTCCAAAAGTCTTCACTGTAATAGTCAAGGTCTTCTTTCCATCAGGGGTTTGCTTAAGCACCACTTCTCTTCCAAGCACTTTGTCATGTTCCATCACCCTCCTTGGTTCTCCAACCACAACGTTCTTGCCTCCTGTTGCATCGGCATTGTCTGGCCGAACCAACATCTTGGCATCCTGAAGATCCATGGTATTAACCATCATGTTGTTGACTGGAAACGGGCGCTTATCAACTTGCATCTCATTCAAACTCAATTGTCCTTCATTCACGGCCGATTGAATCTATCGACGAAAGAAATTGCAATCGTTAGTTGCATGAGAAAAAGAATTATGAAACTTGCAATAAGCACGCCGCTTTAACTCCTCGGGTGACGGAATAGTAAAAGAGCATTTGATATATCCATTCTTATGCAATTCATCAAAAATCTTATCACACTTGGATACATCAAAAGTAAACTTCACCTCCTCCTGCCGATTCCTATGAGTCGGCTTGAGAGACGTGCAAGTAAAAGCTTTATTAGCTGCTGGCCATACAAATTCAGCGGCCAACACATCATGAGACTCATCATCGAAGCTACTAGAATTACATTCAAGATTATGCACATTAGCCCGATGAGTTCTATGGCTTTCCTTAAAATCTTTGCTTCGGCTTTTAGCAACCAAAGCTCTTTGATGTACTTAGTTTACATTAAAGAATTCAAAGCCCTCTAACTTCTCCTTAATGTGAGAACGTAAACCATTCAAAGCCAAATCAGCAAGATCCTTTTCGGCAATATTAACACCAAAGCAACATTTTTTAATATCACGGAAACGTTTGATATAATCATTAACGGTTTCATCACGTGATTGCCTAACCGATGTAAGATGTGATAATTTAAGCTCATTGTTGCCAGAAAAGAAGTGATCATGAAATTTCTGCTCTAACTGTTCCCATGAAGTAATAGAATTAGCAGGTAATGATGCAAACCATGAGAAAGCAGTACCAGTTAGAGACAAGGAAAATAAACGCACTTTCAAAGCCTCACTAGAGCTAGAATCGCCTAGTTGTGCCATGTATTGACTTATATGCTCAAAAGTGCATTTGTTGTCCTCCCCATTAAATTTAACAAAATCAGGAAGTCTAAAACCAGTGGGGAATGGAACTAAATCAAATCTAGGAACATAAGGCTTTTGGTATAGCCTAGCCTTATCCCTGACATCCACTCCCAAATTCTCTTTAAGAACTGAAGCCAAATCAAGCTTGTACTTAGAAAATATCTTATCTAAATACTCTAATGAATTATCCTGTGAATTTGGCTGTTGAGTATTCTGAATGGGAGCAGAAAATAAATTCCCCGGGTCTGACCCCCCAGGACCGGTTTGACCGGTTCCGGAAACCGGTCTGACCGGTTGATGCTGCCCCAATTGATTAGCCGACATTTGTCCCTGCAATTGTTCACCGAACCTTCCGAAAAGCTCGTAAGGTACTGGGCCTTGTGAAAATAAATTTTGAACTGGTGGGGGTGCAGAATATCCATAATTAGGAATTTGCGGGGTGAAATTCGCAATTTCATTATTAATTCGACCATGACCAGCCGAATTAGGAAAAGTTACGAAGGGTTGATGCGCGGCAGGCCGAGTAGGTATTGGTTTGGAAGGTGTAACAGATTGGCCTTCAAAATAATTCATCGGCATGCCATACGTCGGTTGTTCTATGGGTTTTGCTGCCGGTGTTTTAAGTTCAGGCACAATTGGTACTTTAGGAATCAAAATACTAGGATCGGCGGCAGGTATTCCAGCCATGGGCTGTTTGCCTTCCGATTCTAACCGCTTGTTCACCATCCAATTAACCAACTTGACATTGTTCTCAGCCATCTTATCCTCCATGTATTTCATAAAGACTTCGTGAGAGTTTTCATCAGGTTGTACCTTAGGAAGTGCCGCTGAAGATGAAGCAGTTGGATCTACCTCCTTGACCTTGGTGACCACGCCCTTGCGGTCCTTCTTGAAGTGCGAGAGGTAGTAGAGGCGATCTTCTTCCGCTCTCTTCTTCATGTATTCCTCGAGACCTTGGCGATCTTCAGCAGAAAGTTCATCGTCCTTCACGACGATGATGTTCTCAAGATCGAACTCGATGTTAGAACCCATCTGGCTGGAACTGGATAGATCGGTTGCAAAACCAGATCTCCAGTCCCCAGCGGAGTCGCCAAAAGTATGTTGACGCAGAGTTAGGTCAACACACGAGAGCGCTAGCTCGCGCAGCACGTAACACGAGCTGCTCGCAGCTTCTCTGCGCAGACCGGTCAGGGAAACCGGTCAGACCGGTTACCTGCAGGGAGAACGGGAGCAAACCCTAAAAACGCCTCCCGGAAGGATCCGTCAGGGAGAATCGTGATCAGGGGTGCCCTAGGGTCGGCAGGCCACCTAGGATGCCTTCAGACGTCGCGGAGACGAAGGAAGAACAGCACGTAGAGGTTGGAAAGCTAGGGTTTGAGAGGTACAAAAAAGTAAAGGCAATAATAGTAGATTTGATTGAATCGATTGGGTGTCTCCTCAATCGGTCGAATCACCTTATATTTATAGGGAGGGTAGGTCTTGTCCCGCAAGAAAACCAACTTACAACTCGTTACAACCTCGGAATCCTAAACCTAGTCGAATTATAAAAGGGCAACCGGTCTGACCGGTCCCCCACACCGGTCAGACCGGTCTGGGTCGGACTTCGCCAATCCTTCTCGCACCGACTATTGCGGTCCTCTTGAACTCCAAGCACCGCAACATCCGGTCATTCCAGAGTCCATGTAATCTTCATCACACTTGGATCGACTGTTGCGCTCCTCAAAGCGCCAGCACCGCAACATCCTGTCCTGGACCGGTCAGACCGGTCAGGCTAACCGGTTTGACCGGTTTGCCTCGGCCTGTGCCAATTTTGGTTGTCAATAGATACATGTATATTCATATTTGCATTGATGTGGTACCTTATGTGGATATATTCAAATTCGTTTACAATTATTTGAGTTCGCATCTGAACTCAAAATAAAATGTGGATATGGATGCATATTTGATATATCCATATTCGTATAGCATAAACACCTCTCTAAACCATGCGATAAATATATTATTTGACTACTTTAAAAAGAATATAGTTATTGATTGAAATTACTCGAAATAAGTAATTTGTTAATGTAAACTATATTTATATGATTTATTTATTGATATTTATTTTCATCTTTATTAAATATTTTATTAAAAGTATTTTCAACTGATAATCTTGTGTGCGTGTGTCTATTTGATCTATGCTTGTAAGTTTTATGATGATTTCGTTCTTCCAAAATCATAAAGGAGACAAAAAAATACTTTCTAAACACTATCACTCAATTTAAATGGATATCCAAATATTATCCAGTCCTGCTACTCCTCGTCGCTCCTGTCGTCGTACTACAACAGCATCCAGTGGTCGGTGGGCGGGAACTACGGTGGTCGGACTCGAACGCGGTCAGCGTCGGCGACACCATCGGTGAGCTCACGACTTGTCTTGCCTGTTTTGCCTCTGAATTGTATTCGTATCTGACCGAGATGTGCGCCGCCGCCGGCGATGGCAGTGTTCACGTACGGGCCTTCGCACACCGTGGACGAGCTGCCGTCGGAGGCGGACTACAAGGCGTCGTCGGACAGCAGCGGCACCACCGCCTTCACGTTCGATAAGGCCGGCACCAGGTACTTCACGTGCGCCACGGGCTCGCACTGCAGTGCCTTGCGGCTAGGATATCTCAGGTTTGGCGCTAAGTTTTCACGGGCGCTATTAGCTGCTATTAGCCGACTATATCAGCTAAACGGGCCTGAATATAGCCGGCTAGGCTGGGCTATGAACTGCGATGAACTGTTGTTGTTGATGGTGTTGTTAACGGTCTTGTTATGTACTGCTAAGTCCTAGGATGGTCAAGTGTAGTTGTGATGAGTTAATGACCATTTAACTTTTCTGGTGCTGTTGCTGTGATGCAATTCATGAGATCGATACAGGAAACGCCCTGGCCATCACGCTTTTACTGCAGATAAGCTTATCCATGGTGGAAAGAAAAGGAGATTGGTTCTGAAGTGGATAGGCTTTAGGGACTTTGCCCCCTCACACCAGAAGGAAGTATTTCCAGCATACAGTTCAGTACATTTTCTTTATTACTTATGTTTTGCTCATTGTTCACTGGATTTTCAGGGGCCAGATGGTAGGTGGATGCTGAAGACCGGAGATGGTGATGAGCTACACATATACATATACACATGTTATTTGCTACTCATTCCTTGTCATCATACACGGTGTCAAATCTATAATGCTTAACACAGTTCCTTGATTAATTGGATAAGCTATATAGATACATAGCATAATTCACAAGTTTTCTAATGGAGAGAAATCCAATAATCTGGATTGTATTGTTCTTTGAATTTTGATTCCCTTAATCTGTCATCAAACGTAACACCTTTGTATGTTCTGAATTTTGTCCTTTTATGCTTTGGTGAGTAACTACGGTAGTAATGCCTTTGCACGGAAGGATTAAAGGAGATGGTCTTGGTCTTCTTGCTTGGCGGGCAGCTGATGAACGTGATATATAGTGACCATCTCCTTTCACGGTCTAATGATGTTTCGTCTGTAAGACTATAACGCACTTCTCTTCCCAGAAATGGTCATTGTCACGAGCCAAGAGTTGGAGAGGAGATGATCACTGAGCATGATATGATCATTTATGTCGTAAATCTAGGTGCGCCAACGCCGCGCTACGGACACTAGTACATGTTACATCGCACCGCACCTGTACACAACCTTAACTCTTCCACGAAAAATATGCATACGTGCAAACACAAGTTTTGAACCTGTAAGCACGCATCGCTAATTGCATGGGTCGTATGAGCAGAACACGCATGTAGCTTGCAGCTGCCACGTCTCTCACACAACATATGTGCTCACGTGACATAACTACAACACTACCGGAAACTCCTAGTTTGCCGTCTGTCCCATACTTTGCCGTATGCAGTTTATCGGGCACACGACAAACATGCTCTTTGCCATGTGCTACAAACAAAACACATGGCGAAGTATTAGCACACGGCAAAGTATAGTTTGCCGTGTGCTTTTTTTGGCACACGGCAAAGAATAGTTTGACGTGTGCTTCTTTTTTGGCACACGGCAAAGAATAGTTTGCCGTGTACTTTTTTTTGGCACACGGCAACGTAATTGTTTGCCGTGTGCTTTCTTTTTGGCACACGGCAAAGTATAGTTTGCCGAGTGTATTTTAAAAAACACTCGGCAAAGAGAAATTCAAAGCACATTTTGAAGTAGTAAATCAATTCAACTTAAAAAATTTTGAACTACAAAGTCGTATAACTTCTCAAGATGTATAACTTTTAGTTTGGTCATTTATTCATTCGACAAAACGATAGTAACGTTGTTCACAAAATCTATATCTCTCATATAGTTTTCTCAAACTAGAAGAGAGATATATAAGATTTGTAAACAATGTTACTACCACTATGTCGGATGAAGAAATGACCAAACTAAAAATTATACATTTTGAGAAGTTATACAACTTTGTAGTTGAACTCTTTTTAATTTGAATTAATTTTGCCAACTGCAAAATACGTTTGTAGCTCTCAAATTTGAAATTTGAGTTTTTTCAAATGACCTCGGATGGAGAAACAGTAATAATGAGAATTGTAGATCACAATAAGTTATGAAACTTTGTAGTTGACAACTTTTTTATTTGAAATCATCTTGTCAACGAAAATTAAGTTTGAATTTTCTCAAATTTGAAATTCAAATTTTGTAAACGACCTCGGATGATTGAACTAACAAAATGAAAGTTGTAGATTTCAAAAAGTTATGAAACTTTGTAGTTGACAACTTTTTAATTTGAATTCATTTAGGGCCTCAAACAAGCAATTTACACTCGGTTTAGTATAATATCTGAGGAACCAAAACGGAGTATGGACACACGAGAGAGTGTGGTGTAATGGTAGAAAAGGTTACACGCGAGGGGGAGGTCACGGGTTGGAATCCCACCGGCCGCGTAGCGCGCGAATTTTACGCGAAAAATGCCGCGACTTGCCGACAAAGTATCGATTCCCTAGCACGCTTATCAGCTGCATACATAGTGAATTTCTTATAGTGGTTATTACTATTACCTCAATCTTCCGATTATCAATCTTTAATGCAAGCATCACAAATTCTTGAGTTCTTGATAGCGTTCCCTGACGGTCTTTCTTTTGTCCCATCAGAAATTGTGTCTTGTACTCCTGTGCCACCTCGTACATCGTACATATTTGATACTCATCTTCGCTAAGCTCCTCCATAGAAGGTCTGACAATGTTGTCCTAGTCTGTAAGAGCACCCATCTGGCTAGGGTTAGGTAGATTGGTCAATACAACCAAGATCCCAATGTCTCCGGTGGAGTTACCAAAAATATGTTGGCACCTTTTCTTGCGCTAGGTCGCACGGATCCAAACGAATTGATCACCAATAGCAGTTCCTGCATGCAAACCGGTCTGACCAGTTTGGGAATCTGGTCAGATCGAATTTCTAGGGCTTGCTGCTAAATCATACGAATGCCTTCCCGAGAGGGACCTGTAAGGGCTAGCACACCTAGGGTTATTCTGAGATCGGCAGGCCACTAGAACGCCGTCAATCGCCGTGGAGACGAAGTACGGTCAACAAAGGGTGTTGGAAAAGCTAGGATTTGAAAAAGATAAAAATGTTAAGATACTTGTGTTTGATTGATTGGATGAAACCTCAATGGGCCATGGCCCTTTATATTTATAGTGTAGAGAGGTCTTGCCCGCAAGTAAATCCCTTACAACTTAGAACCCATTTGGACCTCCAAATTTGCGGGACTCGGTTAAAACCGGTCCCACCGGCTTAGCAAACCGGTCTAACCGGTTTTCTGTGCCAGATCAGCTTTAGAACCCAAACTGGTCTGACCGTTTTAAAAAACTGATCAGATTGATTGGCCCAGCCAAAACGGTTTCGTGTCAATTTTGACCGCCAACACTTTTCGTATAGCGGTTGCGTGCCTCCTGTATCCACGCTTATATGTTGCCTAACCGACCCATCATGGCTCCTGCTCAGGCCACGGCCGCTGTATAAATTAAATGCTCATTTGGATATTTATTTCTTGCTAATTATGTTGCATATAGTAGTATGATAGTATATTTATTTTACATGTACCATAGCGACCCACATGCAAATTTACTTGTAATAGTAGAAGACATTAAAACTTATTGTCATCTATATAAATAATGACGCAACAAAAAATAGTGTGATAGAACCTCTGCGTAAGAGCTATTTCTAGAAAAAAAAAAGTAAATTTAACTTGAGCCAAAAACATCAAATCTTAAAGTTAGGTGCCTAAAAAATTGTCAATCACTCGAAAATAATAATAGAAGACATCAGAACTGCCCGCCACCCTTATAACCATGGGAAAAGCTATATCTTACACAGAATTGGTGAGAAGAGACATCACTAGTAGCAAAATAAAACCCACATCCATTCAAACCATTTTTGTCTCGGACGAGTTTGGACCCGAGAATAATACTAGCTTTATTCCGGTTGGTAACACCACCAGGAACTAGAAGTCCAGAAGACTTACCAGGCGGTGTTACTAACTGAGACTCAAGGGAGACTTTTAGTTCTAGTTGGTAACACCAACCGGGACAAATATTTTTTTATCTCTGCACTCCGACCGAGCTTCGATTCCCCCTTGCCTCTCTCTCTATGTTATAAAGTCCATCTCTACACGCTGACCAGATACATCCTTCTCGGCCTTATCCTCTTCCTCGCCACACACATGCCCATCTCCTTTCTCTCCTCTCTTTTCACGGAGGGAAGATTGACCAGGCAACTCGGCTTGCCAATTGGCGGGGCCAAGCCAGGCGCGCAGGTGGCTGGTGCGGCATGGCTGGCTGGAACTGCGGCTGCGGCGGCGGCCATCCACGGTGGCCTGGCGGGCCTAAACTTCTTAGCCACATCCCTGGCCAGGGGCGTGTAGCTCTCGGTGAGTGGGTCGAAGTCATCCTCCGGGAAGTCAGGCCGCCATCCCCTCGCTCATGCGCTCCACGACCAGAGTTGGGAAATGCGTCTTTATTAGCGCCAGGATATGTCGGATGTTCGAGAACCGGCAGTCCACACACAGGGTAGCCTACGTGC
>JAZFNS010050252.1:2695-16460 GCA_037127165.1 Alloteropsis angusta | reverse complement strand
CGCTGGATGAAGTTCTTTCTTCTCCTCCCATTGGCCTTTAGATGGAAGAATTTGGTGTTGGCATCGCATGTCAAGACCGATCGAAGAAGTTTAGCTTTTGGACGGGCACCGCATGTCAAGACATGATATAGCTTGTGCTGACCGACAGTTCGTACGTCCCTGAATCACGCTTAATAGTACGACCTTTGTTTTCTTTGGTTTGGAGCGCCTTTTCAAAACCAAACAACTACGAATTGAAAACGTGCGCGTGTTTTTGATGATCACATGTTACAAAGTTTGGCCAGGTGTGATGAGAGAAATGGGGAAAATGCACAGGGCGCCGGATCGATCCTTTTTTCCTAGTTGGTACTCAATTTTCAGTTTCGTCTCCGGAAAATTTTTGGTCAAATCATCGATCTCGTACGTTTTTTGCAAGACCGGCACTGCAATCCACCTAACAATGGGGTACGTGATGCAAGCGTCAGTACTCCTGCTTGTTCAGTATACTGCTACTACTGCTTGACCAAACTCTCTCGTAGTAGCTCTCGGCCGGGTTCAGATTTCCGCGTGCTAGTATCTACGTGGCCAGGTTAGTTGGCCGATCCAATACAATTGGCGGTCTGGAGTTAGGTGCGTCACCTACTACTACTGCTGCTGATCCATCTTCGAAAGCCCCAAGGAGATCTGATTTTATGATGACTGTGTTCTAGGCACCTGGGGTGTGGCTGGTAAAGTTAAGCATGCATGACGGTTATAGCGCGTTGACATTTGACTTGATCGGCTACCTTTTCTTAGCTGAAAAAAAGAAAGATTGCACGTTCGTTCCTGGAAGCAGCTAGCTGGTTGCTGCTGCTGCAAGGCAAGGAGACTGTATTTTTCTTTTGAGAAAAAAATTTTACAACATTTTTTTGATCTAATTTTTTACAACATTCAATCATCACAAGAGTGTACTTTTCAACCCTCCATTACAAAGCCAGACATCATAGACCATCCAACTATTGAAACTGTGCAAATTTGGCCCTTTAGGTGGTTCTCTATTTTCTATTTTTTTAAAAAAAGATAATTTAGTTAAAAAATTCATATCTCATTTTAAAGCGGAACAATATGAAACCGGTACCAATAAAAATTCTAAAATGCAAACTATATGTCAGTGCTCTATGGAAAGTTATTTAGATCTTATATGTTCCTTCCCTAGCGTTTCATTGCTTCTAGTTATGTTTGCTATTTATTTAAACTAGTGTTATGCTCTCTATTTTACGTTCATTGTATTGTATGATTAGTTGATTGCATGATATTTGAGCTACTAAAAATATAAAACATATTACCTAATCATGCACGATATGAACATAAAAGTAAAGCGCTAGCCCTTAAATGCCTAAGTAAAATCTATATGTGGTGAAGCATGGAATCTATGAGATTTATGTTGTCTTCATGATCTTTGTGTTCTCTTGATTAATCGGATTCTCTCGGTCAATCTATGGGTCGAGTCTCATATAGTGCAAAACAACAATTTCAAATAAACAACAAGCATGACTAGAAGCACTAAAACACTAGGAATAAGATCTAAATAACTCCAATAGAGCGCCAACCTGTAGGCTATATTTTTAGAATTTTTAGAATTATCTATCATTTTTAGATTAAGCTTGTCTTTTAAAAAAACAGAAAAAAAACACCTTTGAAACCATCCAAGAGCCTAATTTGCACGGGTTTGATAGTTGGACGGACAATATTGTCTGATATTATGGTGCATATTTGAGAACCATACTCGTTTGATGGTTGGAGAGTGTAAATTGGATTTATCTTTTTTAAATGGGAGACGGATGAGAGATTTGTTTGTACGGTACTTCGTTCAAAAATACGACCACGTGCATTCATTATTCAAACAACTCAAACGATGAAGTGATTCAGTAACCGAAGTCAAAATGCGTGGTAGAGCATGGATTGGAGCAATACTCCCCCGTCAAACGAAGTTAGTTGGAAGTCTGACACAATATGAATTAACGAGTAGGTACTAGTAGTATAACCTGTTGCAGTCGACTCCGGTTGCTGTCAGTTGAATATGCCTCCAAATAACCGGCATCTCTACTCAAAATTACAGAGACAGACACATAATATTCAGACACGTGACGCCACCCATTTGTTCTAGAAGACTGGGATTCAGGCATTCAGCCCGGCCAGTAGACCCAATGAATGCATGCAATCGAACGGATACGTCCCCAATCGAGGAGTCACCGAGCTGAGGCACCAACTTGGCAACTTGCCGATCGATCGATGGAGGTGCCAGTTACGGTGCCTGGTGTGAAAGCCGTGCCCGGCTCCAGCAACAGAAGTAAAACATGGCGAACGGAACGGGCGCTCTCCGATCCAGCAGGTCGCGGACGCCAGTACGCCACCCACGTACGAGCGCGCACGTCCCTCGCCGCCGCCTCTCTAGAAAGAGTAGCGCCAGTACAAGCTGGGGGCCGGGGACATCACGACATGTTGACCACGACATCACGAGGGGTATCCCGTATCCGGCTGCAGTACACACAGACATCCGTGGTCAAAGGCGCGGTGCTCGGAATAGTACACACACATCCACGTCTAGAAACAGACCAGAGAGAGCTTCGTCCAGTCGAACGATCACCAGCCACCAGGTAGCTTAGATAGAGACGACGCTAGCAACTAGGCGAGTCCTGCTCCATTTCTTCTGCGGAGTAGGAGTACGTGCAGGGCAGGCGGTCTGAAACGTNGACCCCCGGACCAGGGGCTGGCACCAGACACCAACGCCGCCATGTTCTGCTGCTANTATATATATATACGAGCGGGACACGCCCCCATGCCTTGCACACATTCACCGGTCGTCTGCTCCATAGGTGTAGCCAATTAGCCATGGCCAAGAGGGACAGGGCGGCGTGGGAGGTGGAGGCGGGCGCCGCCGACACGGCCCGCCTCCTCATGCTCCTCGCGCAGGCGCAGCAACACCAGCGGCGCCTCCTCCTGCAGCAGGGGCACGGGCACGGGCACGGGCACGGGCACGGGCACCACGCCCACGCGACGCCGTTCCCGGCGGCGCGCGGGCGCGTGTTCGAGTGCAAGACGTGCAGCCGGAAGTTCCCCACGTTCCAGGCGCTCGGGGGCCACCGCGCCAGCCACAAGCGGCCCAGGCAGCAGCAGCAGCAGGGGCAGGGCCAGGGCCCGGCCGATCACGCCGAGCTCTCCCTCGGGCGCCAGCCGCCGCTGCTGGCGCCGCCGCGGCCGGCCAAGCCGAGGGTGCACGAGTGCCCCGTCTGCGGGCTCGAGTTCGCCATCGGCCAGGCGCTCGGCGGCCACATGCGGCGGCACCGCGCCGAGGCCGACGCCGACGCCGAGGCGCGGGACAAGGCGCGCCCGCCGCCCGAGAAGGCCTGCGACGTCGCCGGCGGCATCTGCCTGGACCTCAACCTCACGCCGTCCGAGAACTGCGCCAAGTGCCGGAGCGTGGTGGTGCTAGGCGGCGCCGGGCAGGGAGCCGTACATAAGACGCTCGCCATGTTAGATTGCTCGCTCTAGCTGAGCTTTGATTTCCGTTAGACTGCACATAGTTTTTTCTCTCTTTGATGGTTGTTCTTGAGCTCAACTTGGTATACTATTCCATTCTTACTTTCTGGGTTCCAGAAGAGGCATGTTAGATTTGTTTCAGTTTACTGTATTTCTCGGTCTCTACCATGAGTGTTAGGTAATTTTGTTAGATTTGCTTTAGTTTACTGTACTTCTCGGTTTCCACCAATAGTTGTTACTGAGTATTAGGTAATTTGTAGACTAGGGTAGTTTGAAGGAAATAGAGATGACTGATGACTCCATTTCCTTGGTGTAAATAATAATAAATCATGCCGTATATTTTCCTTTGACTGAGCAGAGAGAATTTACCAAAGTAACCATTCTGTACGTTTTTGTATTTGTGTTCAATATTTCTTGCTTGCCTTAGATACCACCCATCTTTTCGATTTTAATATCCCTTCCTATTATTCTGAACAAATGCTAATGTTTTGATAATCGCAGTAGTGCCAAACATGCAGATTGAATTGCAAGTCTGTCATCTGTCAAGATTTCCCAGTATCTTCAGCCGGTCAGAACACACCAAAAGAAACGCAAGATGGATAAAACAAAGCAGAGTTAGTTAAACAGATTCTGACGGATTAGTTAAACAGTTTCTGACGGATTCTTCCCATTTCAAAGTGCACTCAACATGCTTCCAGAATGGTTACAGATATACTCCACGCACATGGAAGAGTGACCATCACATAACCCTATACAATTAATGGCCTCGAGTTTGGACTTAAAACTCAGACGAAATGCTAACATATTTTCCTTTTCCTCTTGATTTATAATGTCAGGGTTCTCAATTTTTCTAACTATTTACAGAATTATTCGAACCTAATTTTATGTAAAGATAGAGTAAATCAAGAGTGGATGTGCATACACCNATTACACCTATCCACGTCATTCAATTATTATTTCTGCTTAACGATGCAAAGATAAGNAAAAAAAAACAGCACACTGTGCATTGGGAGGATAACTTTAAAAAATCTTTTAAGGTTAAAGAAAAAGAGAACTCGTACTAATCATTCCATCAGTTGCTGCAAGCATTTGACTATAAGCATTGCAGAATACACAACTTCTAATTGATATCATTTTCAACAATCATGAAGTCAAAAGTTTTAGCTTGTCAATGGTCCAACTAATTGGCATACTCACTCTAGTTTAAAATAACAGGTCATAGAACATGTGCAGTCAAATTATTTTAAATATGACCAGTGATATTCTTTTTTTAGATAGTCAGACAAACCATACCAAAAAGATGGACCTGACTAAAAGCATATAGTATCATAAAATTTTAGTGTTTATAAATGCATAACTGAGACTAAAGGTTAAAAACAGCACTTATTTGTGATTTGATGTACTATTATATTATACCCGATAAATCTGTAAACAAGAAAATCAAACCCCCAAAAAATAAGATGGGATTGCAGTGGTAAACTTAAAAGCAGGACCGATTGTTGCACAGAATGGAAACAAGTAAGAGAACAAGCACATCATGATTATGTTCTTATAATTTTCCCTACAATATCAAATATGAAGATAAGGAAACAAAGCCAAAACAGTTTAGCATAATGAAGACCAAGAATTCCTCATGAGCCACAGCAAGCAGATTTCTGAGATGCCGAGGCCTCTTGATCTTGTCTAATATTGACTACCCGATCCTACAAACAATAAGATAATTTTAAACTCTAAACAGAGTAAATAAACTCCACATGCTCATAAACATAAGCCACTGCGTAACAATACCTCGGGCTTCGAATCAGTTTCAGAAAGTCTCTGCTTAATGTCTCGGCCAATGGAGAAGAAAACTTGCTCCACATTGAGGTTAGTCTTGGCACTCTGAAAGATACAGCACCAAGTAATATCAGAATAATTTCATCAGTGAAACAACCAAACAACACAGCACAGGAATTTACAGTCTCAAAAAATTTGATGCCATATTCATCGGCTAGTGCTTGCCCCTTTGCAGTAGGAACAGCCTGCAATAACAATCAAAAAGAGAATTGAAGTGGTAATTCAAAATTAGCAGCTGATTGTCTATTAGAGACGACATTAGATAATTAAAAGAAAACATATAACAGGGATAGGGGAGCTTGGATCAATACCCTTTTACTCTCATCCATGTCAGCCTTGTTGCCTACCAAAATTTTATTAACATTATCAGAGGCATGCTGTTCGATGTTGCGAATCCAGTTCCGTATATCTGTACGTCAAATGAACCAGAATATCAACAAACAAACAAAAATGTTGGGAAGATTGTCTAAATTGAAAAATAAAGAGATACATAAGGGATATACTGTTGAAAGATGACTCATCAGTGACATCATAAACAAGCAAGATTCCCATGGCTCCTCGGTAGTATGCTGAGGTAAAATGAAAGTCAATTGAAAGTATCAGTTTATCATATAGATTCATAGAACTGGCCACTAGCACATAATGAATCAAGCATAACACCTGTAGTGATAGTTCTAAATCGCTCTTGACCAGCTGTATCCCAGATTTGCAATTTAACACGCTTGCCGTCCAGTTCAACAGTTCTTATCTTAAAATCAATACTGCACACAAGCAGGATTTAAGATCAATGGGCAAAGATGTTATATGCCATAAGGAAAACTTGAACTGGTACAATAAGTATGTCATCAGGAAAGCTTGGGAAGAGATAAATAATATTTCAATGTAGGACATACCCAATCGTAGTAATGAAACTAGTAGTGAAGGAACCATCGGAGAACCGCAGTAGGAGGCAACTCTTGCCAACACCTATGTGCAGGGAAAAGGAAAGGTTCAGGGAATTGACTCGTTTGTGAATTGAAGAAATATGATGGTAATGGTGAATACAAAGTTTAAGTGGCAATGCAGAACAAGATTCCATTGGAGATAGGATGTTTATTGTACTTTACAACAATGTAATGACCAGAGAGAACTCATATGGAGTCAGGTGCTAATGATGTCCTAAAAAAATAAGTATGCCAAATAAGTCTTTTGTTTTGCCTTGTCTACATGCTTGGGAAATGCAACATAAGCTATCCTTGCGGTCGTGTGGATCATAGTAGATCTTCCAAACAAACAGACATTTATTCAACCGGTTCAAAGAAAAACAGACATTTATTCAACAGGTTCAAAAGAAAAACAGACATTTATTCAAACACGGAATCAAGTAAATTGACTTGCATTCGCCCCCTTCTAAAACTAAAAGTCCAGCATTCCTTCAGCAAAACAAGAATACTCTTCTGCAGTAATGAACAATATTGCCCCCTACCCTGGTAGAATTTAGTCCAAACCCACATAAAGATAACTGCTGACTTCTCTGATCGATACATCATTGTTATCTCCTCTACCACTCCCTAATTCAACACGCAAATAAGGCTCTTAGAGCTGTCACTTAATAAAAAGTCAGCAGCTAATCATTCGCAGCTACTGATAATCCGGCATACATATGTTGATGGACCCGCAACTCGCCACCAGCAAGTAAACCAAGCCGCACGCTTCTGCTAAACCGCTCTAAATCCAACCAATGAAACAAATAATCCACTAACAGTAACAGCTAGCGTAGCGTTTCGTCACGACTCACGAACCACTTTCCAGCATGCTTACGCTCGCACGTATACCAACTACCCATAACAAAAAAAATGGCAGCGGTGTATCGAAGCAGAGAGAGCATCAGGTAGAATAGAACGCAGCACGCTCGCTCACCGCTGTCGCCGATGAGGAGCAGCTTGATGAGGTAGTCGTAGTCGGCGCGAGCCCTCGCCGGCGGCGCAGCCATCGCCTCCGGCCCGACCACCCGCGACGCGCTGGCGAGAACAGACAGGGAGAGAGAAGCACGAGGTCGCTGATCACAGGAAGCGATCGAAGCGGCGGCGGCGGGCGCGAAGCGCAGGATTTTTACCAGCCGATGCGGGGGACCGAATCGCTTTGGATTCGGCTCTCAGCGGAGGTGGATCTGAGGGAATCGTAGCGAGAGGTGGGTTGTCTCTTCGGGGGTATTTTGGTCAATTCCGGGTTTTTTTTTGGGAGAGAGAGAGGAGGGATGTTTTTTTTGGCGATCTCGTCATGGTTTGAGTCGTTGCGCTTTGGTGGGTCATCCAAATTTTTTTTACTTTTTTTTTTTGAGAGGCCAAATTTTTTTTACTGGCTGGGCAGTTGGGGATCATGGGCCGGGCAGCACGTCACTCAGATTCTCGCGTGAAAAAGTCCACTCAAACCCCCAAACAATCAACGCAATCTAATATAGCCCTCTTAACCGGAAAATTGACATAGTCCAAAAGACTGGTTTAAACTGTCAAGTACAATTTACCCTATGGTGGCTAATATGGCGCCACGTAGGACCACTGAAATGGCACTATGTAGGCAAAACGTCTTTCGAAACCGCCAAAAGGATAAATTGGACGATTTTAATAGTTGAGAATCTTGAATATCTGATTTTTCAGTTGAGAGAGGTAAATCGGATTGTGTTGATCATTGAGAGGGTTGAACAGACTTTTTCCTTCTCATGTAGCTCGCGATTTGCAAATTGCAGTGTTGCTCGAGCTACCATCTCGTGGAGGTAACCAAAAAAACTTGAGTTTACCTGGCCTTTACGTGCTGCTTCACGCCAACTCAAAATGATCAAACACAACATCACACATGAGTACATGACACGGCAGAAAAATGCAAGGTTATGTTTTTCATTATATTAACCTTTTTAAATATATATATTTGTGGTCAATACTTTTTGTTTATGATGATCGTATGGGGAAAGGAGACGAGCAAATATGGTCAATACAGACATACAGTTCACTCTGCATTGGCTTGCTGCCCTGCTGTACATCTACACGAGTAAAGCGCCGGGCAACTCTTCTACGTGAGCACAGCTTTCCAGCCCATGCTTCGTCAAGCCACTCCAATTCTACGTCCAGAGAAAGGCACACAAAGACAAAGGCATGGAATATCCTTTGAATACTCCAAAGCAAAGCATGTAACAGGGGAAAAAGAGAAGCTTCCATGTGCTCAAGAATATGCTAAGGAAGATCCGCATTCTGGTTAGTGAAAAGGCAGTCCACCACCTAAGCTTCCACTCACCGGAACAAGCCTGAAGCTCTCTATATATGCATCCTCATCCAACATCTTCCATGGAGGACCCTTCACCGGGGGTGTCCCCTCCCTCTCTAGTCTCCACCCCAACATTGTCCTGATGCCGCTGCCATGTAACTCACGCAGTGCTCTCCCTCGGCTTCACCGGCAACGACCGCGGCGGCGACAGCTGCGACGGTGACGACGGCGCCAAGGAGATAGGCAGCTGGTGTTCGACCATGTAGGGCAACTATACATCTTTGGCAGGTCTCTTCCTCCTCCGCGGGAAGATGGTAATTGAACGCGTGTATTCCCGGGGTTTGATGCGACGACTATAGAAATGTAACATCATGTATCCGTTACCTTTATTATTACAGCATTAATACATCAATACTGTATTACATATCCGTTACCTTTATTATTACAGCAATAATACATCAGTTCTGTTAATGTTAAGAACCATGTGGCGCAGGCTACTGCACATGTTGCCCTCCATATCCGTTACCTTTATTATTACAGCAATAATACATCAATTCTGTTAATGTTAAGAACCATGTGGCGCAGGCTACTGCACATGTTGCCCTCCAGAGTTCTCTTTGTGAATGTTCATCATAATCGGTACTCTGTTATATATGCAGATTAAGTGTAACCAATCGATTATATACGTACGGGTTCCCTAAAGTTATAAATCATGTATGTTCCAGGAACTACAATTCAACAGCATCCACTTATCCAGCTTATTCACATCAGTCATCAGTTAAACAAACTAGTTCAGAATTACCACAAGTTGAGAGAACATAACTGGTTATAGGAAACACCACGAGTAAGTACCATGCTTAATTTGATTAAAACACAACTGCCAGCTATTTAAGTCGTGCTCAGTTCAATGTCTAACAAGCCATCCTTCAACTACACCTCACATATCATAAAAGCCAAAACAAAATAGCAAACATGCTGATCCTTCATAACCTCATGTCTCAAGCTATTCAGACCAAAAAATACAGATGCCCTTGCAAAATTTCATCTTAGTAGAAGAAGCCGAGAACTTTGCCACCGACATTCTTCCGCCTGGCTTCCTCATGGTCCATGATGCCAGCAGATGTTGTCAGCACGATGTAACCAAACTGCAAGTCCGAGGGTTAAGTCAGTCAATTTAACACTGAAAGATCAGCAGTGAGCAGTGTACATCGTAACATCGTCAAGCAACAGACCTGACGAGACGGAAGAAGCCTGGCTGTCCATCCCTCAATTTCCTTCACTCCAACATCAAAGCGAGGACTGATGACACCGCATTTGTTCAGCCTGCCATTCAATTCGACCACAATTTTTCCTGCCCTGTGATCATCCACGTACTCAAACTCGCCAATGTAACCTACATAACAGAGCAACAGTTAGGACTACATCCTCACAAGACGCAAAAAACTGTTAAAAAGGCAAGATGACTAACCGTGCTTCTGCATAACCAGAAGAAACTTGATAATGACCTTGGATGACGGCCTAATCATGACTTGCCGCTTCCCACGCTTCTCAGCATTATACATGCTCTTCAGAGCATCATTGAGAACACTGACTCTAACCATAATGGCCTTACCTGCAAAACGCCACACCAAAAAAGTTGTAAACACAGCTTAGGAATGGAACCATTGTAAATATGCACAACAAAAAGTGTCAAAAAGTGTGCTCCAATGATTCAAGGTCAAATAAAAATATTTTATAAAAATGGAAATCATATATTGAGCTACAACTGATTCCGAATTTAATAGAGATGCAACAGTCGAAACCCTATGTTTGCCAAAAGTAGAAGCTGCAGACTGCAGTACACTGCTAGTAAATTGGATAGAGCAAGTCAGCAACCAAGATGAATGATTTTCCACAAAGCAGAACAGATGAACATAAAAAGTACTGAAACTCATCATTATCAAAGTAAACAGATAAACGCATAACAGGCTACAGACAGCTGCATGTCAGTAATAATCTTCTATAGAGTACAGAGTAGTTAAATGTGATGAGCCAAAGATATCCCATGCAGCACAAGAGTTCACATTATTTCATTTCTGGATTGTTCGTGGCTTTCATAAGCAGGCATAAACCAAGAAACAGTAAAAAGTCAGCTTTGGCAAATCATAATTGCTGCAGACCAAAATTTGAAGATTTTATTGCAGGCACAGAAGTAGAAGGCGATCACATCACAGAACAAATACATAAAGCAGATAGACCATGCATACTGCTGGTCAGCTACACAAAATATATAGAACATGGTCCTTCAAAGCAATAATGTTGCCGCGTATAAAGGTAACCAGAAATCTAAACCTATAAAATTAGCAAATAATGCATTACGTGGTGATACTACAGAGCTCCGCAAAATCAGTATCACATATATGTGCCATTCCCATTTTGAATAATTTCTCACAGAACATCAGTCATTCTGACAACAATAGGATCTACTAAGATCCAACGTCCGATCTCCCCTTCCTAAGTCCAAACTCATGCAATAACGTATTCGTCCCCAATCTGCAGGCTACCACATAGAATGATCCACAGCTCTTTAGCACTAGAGCGCCTCTCCTCGGTCGTACAAGCCGGTCGTACAAGCGGCATCACCAATCTCAGAAAAATCATGTTCGGGCACCCTCCACCGCACCCCTCCAAGCGTAACCACCGTGTGGAAAACAATGAAAAATACAACGAAACCGAAAACATTCAAACAAGATGAAGCTAAGTGGGAGCATGCGGGCGTTGGGATCTAAAATGGCGATTTTACGAATATAGAGGGTACCAGAAGTAGCAGATAAAGCTAACAGGAGAGATCTCTATGTACGCNCATGGAGGACACCTACCTCTTCTCGGTGACTCGAGCTTTGGCCGTGGCGACGGCGGCGGCGGCGGANGGCGGCGAAGTCCCGAAGAGGAGAAAGCGGCGCAGTAGGGTTCCAGAGAGGTTTGAGGATCTGTCTCCGCGACTCCGTGTAGATGGGCCTAGGGTGGAGGAACTTGACATAAAGTCTGAGGCCCGTATATGCCTATAGTTAAGTCTGAGGCCCATTAAGGTGGAGGAACTTGACATAAAAGTCAGAGGCCCATATAAGCCTATAGTTAAGGCTCATGCTCATTTAAGCCTATTTCCTATTTAAATGGGCTCCCTGCCGGGTCATTTTAGCAAGGAAAATGTCAATATCGGCTGGCAGGCAACCGCGTGAGGATTGATTTATGAGTTGAATCAGCAGTAGTTTTATTTCTTGTTCCTTTGCTCCGTGAGCATGTAATAATTATAAAGTAGTACACTGTACACGCCGTATTGGTGTCTTGGTGAAGAGTAGCAAGTGTCCTCAAAGTAAGTCTCTCCGGTAGGATGCTACGCCACTACACCTTCCAAGTCTCTAAGTTAAAGTCACGAACCTAGCTTCTTTGAAAAGGAGAAGAAAAAGTCAATTATAGATAACCATAAAGATTTGTTGCATCAAACAAATTTACTATAAAAATATATATTACTAAGAATTTAATGATACTTATTTATTAGGATAAATGTTTGTATTTTATTGGAAAAATTTGGTTAAATTTGAGATGGTTCGACTTTCTAAAAAAGTTAGAATCTTACTATTACTAATTGGAGCTCCTTTTGAAGCCTTTAGATGAAACAACCTAGGTTCTTAGGTGGGCAATCTAGAAAAAATAGAGAAATCCTAGAAATTCTCACAAAAAACAAAACATCTAGCCATTAATTGAAACACTTAAATCATCGTGCCCGTTAGATCTATTATGTTTTCTAAAAAAAATTACCCACCATGCTATTATAAAATAGTTTAAAATAACCCCCTAAACAAATTACACACATCTGCCATTAAATAAATTAAACTAAAGTAACCCCTAATCTTCATCAAAATTATCCACTTCTGTCATTATAAAAATATTTAACATAATCTACTAAATTTGTAACTAAATTACCCACTACGAATATAAAAAATAACTTAGAGTAACCCTTTCTTTACATCTATATTACCCGCATATGTCATTATTAAAAATAACATGAGATAATCCTGCATTTGAATCCAGGCATCATTAATTCAAAATATACACCAAATATAAGATTATAAATTGTGTATTATATACACTATTGGTATATGATATAGTGATTAAGGTATAAGAACGATGTGCGGTGTCATTTATAAAAATATAAGAGAAATGACGAGAATATATATTTCTACGTTAAAATTATAGTTCAAACATAGGGTTTATTAAATAATTCAAGCATGTAAATGTGATGTAATATGAAAATTTAACTATCACAAATGTGTATGAAAACATTACAGAATATTACAAACTCAAGCCTACCATATCAAAATCGAAGGAAAATAATATATATCTATATTGGTATTATGTTCGAAAAGTTAATAAATGAGAGATAGCTTAAGGTAATAGTTCGGTAGCAATGTAACCTTAATTTTTGTAGTTGGAAATTCTGCATTAGTTCTCACGAAACACGCTATATAAAAAAGATAAATCCTAGAGATTATTAAAAAAATCAGAAATATCAATCATGTAAACTCTAATATACGTAGTCATTGGTCTATTATATTTTTAACAAAGTTATCCATCACTATCATTATGAAAATATGCTTAAATAAACTTTCAAACTATACCTAAGTTATCGATGTATGTTATTATAAAGATAATTTAAATTAATCTGTAGTAATCATTATGTAATTTACTCGTGCATATAATTATAAATTATAACTTAAATGACATTCAAAATTTCTATCTAAGTTCAAAAGATAACCTAAACTAAACATCTAAATCTTAATACGATTATCTTCATGTACATCCTACCGAACAGTCCAAAAGTAAACTAATATATGATTCTTAATTGTCTATTTGTCATTGATAATATAGAAATAACAAGTTAAGGTATTACATATGATAAAAAATATTATTTTATGCTAAATAAAATATATAGAGGTGTGATACAAAATGAAAAAAGTGTGAATGCGGATAAAAAATATAGAGTGATTATTAATTTAAAATCAATCATGAATGGAAAATGATAAATACACATCTGTATGGATATTATTTTGAAGCATTAAAAAATGAAATAGTAGTATGTAAACAAATTATGATTATTAGTTAGAAGTTTATTTCTAAGTATAATAAGTTTTAAAAATATTGGGCCGTGCAAGAG
>JAZFNS010062844.1:1552-15870 GCA_037127165.1 Alloteropsis angusta | reverse complement strand
GCTAGCCGGAGCCTGCATAGTGGGGAACGCGAATTCTGGGCGTCTCCGGTTGTGCAGGCCGTACAGGCCATTTTGCTCAACCGGAGCCTGCATATCCCCTATGCAGCACACCAAACAAAGCTCTCCTGCACTGTACAAGCCTGGATAAGGCCTAGTGCAGCCTACCAATCACCACCTACGTATCTTTGTATAGGGAGAAAAAAGAGAGGAAAGAGTCCCGAACAAAGTAACCTCCTTACCTCACTTTGGAGATAAGAGGAATACAGCATTACATCATGAGATTTAATTACCTGTTATACCAAAACAAATAATGGCCTAAATCATAAAAGTCTCATGCTAGACCTTCTGCAAGGTTAAGAAACAAAATTCTGGAGCTTTCTAACTCCAGCCATACACCAAAGGTCTCATCTCTGCTTCAAAAGAATTCTCTGGGCATTTGGCACTATTAAACCCTTTTCTTTGAACCTTTTGTCTTACGACTTGCTTTTTTCCACCACTCTGCAAAGCTCTGTTCATTGCGTTTCGGTACATTGCGCTCCAGTACAAGAGGGCCTTGCTGGTTGAACCAAAACTGCCAAGCAAAAACACAAACAGTGAGGATATTTGAACCGTTTCCTCCTCTTGATCACACAGTACAGACTGCTCAGGATAAGAGTCTCCTCTGTGCTAGACAGTCCATAGTTACCTGACTCATGTCATCCATACCAATGAATACCATAGTTGAACTGTATGTGTACTGGCATTGTTTTCCTCGCTCACCTCAGCCCACCTAAAAAACTTGCACCAGCTAGTTTATAATTTTGTCATATCCTATCATTTTGGTTTAATTGGACTTGATATAACTGTAAATTATATACTACCGTAGGTCCAAGAGCCAGACTTAGTTGGTGTAAGTCATTTACTAGTTGATGAAATTCATGAACGTGGCATGAACGAAGATTTTCTCATCATAGTACTGCGTGACCTTCTACCAAGACGTCCAGACCTTCGCCTTGTGTTGATGAGCGCAACTATAAATGCAGAACTGTTTTCCAAGTACTTCGGAGATGCTTCAATAATGCACATCCCGGTACTGAAATCTTTCTTGAACAACGTCAATAGAAGACATGATCGATTTAATATTTCTGTATGTTATATTTAAGATGAGGTGTTTGAAACAGGGGTATACTTTTCCTGTTGCTGAGTTGTTTCTGGAAGATGTTTTAGAAAAGACTCGTTACAAGATCAAGTCCGAACGTGACAGTTCTGCAGGTAGTTCGAGAAGAAAGAGGTTTTCTTCAGTTAAAAGTGATCCAATATCTGATCTTTTTGAGGTAAAATTCATTTTTTCTTGTAACATCAGCCTTTTCTTTCTTAATTTGGTACTGATATGCATGGATTAGTCCAGTTGTGTGCTTGTGATATCTGCATTGTTTCACACTGATTTATTATTTCTCTCTAATACAGATAAATAAAAAGCCTAAACTTTGAGAAACAAATCTTTGCAGAAACCAGGAGTGCTTAGTTTTCCTTTATAGCAGGAGCATTATATTTTGCTCACTTACTGTCTTTTTTGCAGGACATTGACATCAATAAGGAATATGGAAATTACAGCATTACAACAAGGCAGTCCCTTGAAGCTTGGTCTGCTGCTGAACTAGATTTGAGCCTTGTATGTACTTTGTATTATTTTTTTATAATTTTATAATTTCAAGTGCATACATTTAATTTGACAATTACTCCTCCATTTGGATTTAGGCGCAGACATTTTGTTTAGCTGTTCATAAATAGAGGGCGCACACTTTTCCAATGCCAAAATGTACCCTGGTCCAGCATGTGCAATGGCATTAACTTCTTGCTATTCCCAAGCAGTCATTTCTGCGCGTGAGCATGCATGCAGCTCAAACTAAAGATGCACTTAGGGCTCGTTTGGAGTACTATGCCAACGCTGGCCGCGCCAATCATGGGCGAGCCAAACAATTGGCGGGGCTTTCATCTGCCCGTAACGCGCCCATGCGCAAGCGTGAAAAACAACTAGAGTCGCTGCGGTCGGCGTTGGCACACCAACAGAAGGCATCGATCCAAAAGTAATCCTCTATTGTAACCAACGACCAAATAATTGGTGCGGCTGAAGTTGGTATCAATCCAAATGGACCCTTAGTGCCCAGCTATGCATGTGGCTGCATTAACAGCCAGAGAAAAGTGGTCATCAACAGGCTAGCAGCGCATGCCCAATTAGCATCATCCTTGGTATGTGTGAGCTCAAAAAAATGGCATCCTGTAAATCCAAACGGTGGGAAGCTTTAAGTTTTATGTTTTGGGTATAATTTTAATTTTAGATGTCAAACTAGTTTGACGAATATATCATTGCAGTTTATGTTTTTGCAGTTCCCTTTTTTTTGTAGCTCAGAGTGTCATTTCTTGCATGTTCTCTGTCACTCTCGTCTACAGCATGCTACACCTTTGTATACCAGCATTATTTTGACCTAATAAACTGCCAACCCATATTCAAGAAAAAAACATTGCATGCTAGGAACTTCTTTCTGTAAAACATTATAATCTATCCGTGCAGCTAACTTTTTGTTGACATTTTAGGTAGAAAGTACAATTGAGTACATTTGTCGCCATGAAGCAGATGGTGCTATCCTCGTGTTCCTTACTGGCTGGGATGAAATATCAAAACTTCTGGACAAGATTAAAGGAAATACTTTCCTTGGAAGTTCTAACAGATTCCTTGTTCTTCCTTTGCATGGTTCTATGCCAACTGTAAATCAACGTGAAATTTTTGACAGACCGCCAGTAAATATGAGGTGAATTGAATCACTATCTGTTTAACGAGAAAATAGAATATTCAGTGTGTTTTGAGCATTGTTGTGATACACATGTTCAAAACAAGGTTTATCTTTTTTCTTTTACTTGCACAACTTCTCCTGGTGGACCACCATGCTTTGCTTAGGAAGTCATGGAGGTGTACTTTTTTTTACCCTTATAGCCTTAATGTTTCGTTGATTTCTCAACATCTCTTCGATTGCAAAATTTAATTCTTGTACATTTGTAGCACATAGTTTTATTGTTAGGAAGTGTAGTTGATGAAGGCACAGAATTATCATGATTTTTTTCAGCAAGGCATGAGTACTATTATCAATGAAATTGACTTGTGCCATTTCCCTTCCAGTACCTTTTTGTGTGGACTAGGGAAATTTATTATGTTATTTTGAACGATATCTGAGCAGAAATGTATTTATCTCATATCGCATTATTTTTGCTCTATGCTAACTTACCAGACTGTTTGATTTGAATGTTTTTTCTTGATGTCAAGTGTTCCATATTATACACGACTCTAGAAATGTTGGACAATTCGTTTAAGCTACTTCTTGTAATGCCAATGAGTCAATGACATTCTATTTGAGTTGCTTTTCGTACCTTATTGTTTATTGACAATTATGTATGTTATTTCAGAAAAATTGTTCTGGCAACAAATATTGCAGAGAGTAGTATTACTATTGATGATGTTGTCTATGTTATTGATTGTGGTAAGGCCAAGGAAACAAGCTATGATGCCTTGAACAAGCTCGCATGCCTTCTACCATCATGGATATCAAAAGCTTCTGCACATCAGGTTGTTGCTGCTGGCAATGTAACTAGGCATCATGGCAAATTTGAAAAATCATTAACATTACCCATTTTTGTTATGTTACAGAGGCGAGGCCGTGCAGGCCGCGTTCAGCCAGGGTGTTGCTATAGGCTTTATCCAAAAGTCATTCATGATGCAATGCCGCAGTTTCAACTGCCTGAAATTCTTAGAACTCCTTTGCAAGAACTATGCCTTACTATCAAAAGCTTACAGCTTGGAGCAGTATCCTCCTTTTTGGCAAAGTCATTGCAGCCTCCAGATCCACTTTCTGTCAAGAATGCAATTGACCTTCTTAAAACCATTGGCGCACTAGATGACATAGAAGAGCTCACTTCTCTAGGTATGAAGTTTTTTGCTGCTAACCTGCATTTAAGTATTCGAGCCTAATAGATTTTGTTCCACCTCATGTGCACTTTGCTCATCCTAGTTTTGTTCTGTGCAGGACGACATCTTTGTTCGCTTCCACTGGATCCTAACCTTGGAAAAATGCTGCTTATGGGATCTGTGTTCCAGTGCCTGGACCCAGTATTAACAATTGCTGCTGCTCTTGCATATCGTAATCCATTTGTACTCCCAATTGATAGAAAAGAAGAAGCTGATGCTGTTAAAAGATCATTTGCTGGTGACTCCTGCAGGTAATTATAGTAACAGTTTTGGTACTTTGATATTTATTTAGGATTAAGGAAGCATTTTTTGATATGTGGACCAACAAGATGGTCTTTCTNACAAACCATAGATTATAGAACAATGTCTATGACCTTGCAAAAAAAAGNAAAAGAAAAGAAAAGAAAAGAAACCATGTCTCTGATTTGTTGTCTCACGCCTATATGAACTTAGCAAAATTGTTTTGGAGTACTTTATGTATGCGATCTTGTATCACTTGAGCACTGCCATATACTACTTCACTTGTCACACCTGTAGGACAGTTGCTTTGTTACTAGAGGAAAGTTTATCTGATAGCAATAGCATTCGATGCCAAAAGTTGCGTGAGGCTTCCAGACGCTGATAATTTTTTGTCACTTCTTTTGCCAGTGATCACATTGCTCTTCTCAAGGCTTTTGTAGCATGGAAGGAAGCAAAACGGAGCGGCAGAGAACGTTCTTTCTGTTGGGAAAATTTTTTGTCCCCCATGACCCTGAAGATGATGGATGATATGCGGAATCAATTTTTTGATTTACTATCTGATATCGGGTTTGTTAGTAAGGCAAGAGGAATGACGGTTAGTTATGAGCACTCCCTCATTTCAAAATGATGATGGAATTACATAGCTCTGTTTCCTTTCAAACATGTAGTTAGCTGATTTGATCTTACTATGTAACTACATTAGACTGTTTTGCTATCCACCACTGTTTTATTTCAAACATGCAGTTTTATGAACATTATTAGCTTATTGGCAAAATGAGGCTAGTTACTGCATTTCTGTGCCTTTGTGGCCAGCACTCATTAAAAGCTCCCAATACTTGGCAACCCAGGGCAAGACACCGGCTGTTTCTCAGGGTGTGATGCACATTCAACCTGTTTTTTGAAATATCTGTTACATTGATCTATATGGCTCCAGTAATTTTGATATATTTTCACAAAAAATGACTTTTAAATCATAATTCAAATATATTCCAAAAGGATTCATTTTCCCTATTCTGATATTTATTACTGCTAATTTTGGTTGAGGCAAATCCTTTTCTATTTCAATTTCTTGTGCAACTAGGGACTTTACATTCCTGGAGCTTCCGGTAACACAATACTTCCATTGCTCTTTATATAAAATGGTTATTGAACACTCAGCTGCAACTATTTTGCTATATGTGTTCTGTGCAATCTTTTACACCTATGTTAACAATACTATTGTTGCCTAATATCCAGACACTGTCAAATATTTGTAGTTTGAATTTTGGGATGCATGGTTTTCTACATTTTTTTTAAGTAGTCTTATATTGGCTTCTCACTTCCTTGCTATGGCTTCAGGCATATAACCAGTATGGCAGCGATCTGGAGATGGTTTGTGCTGTCTTGTGTGCTGGGCTTTACCCAAATGTTGTACAATGTAAAAGGCGAGGCAAGAGGACTGCTTTCTACACCAAAGATGTGGGAAAAGTGGACATTCATCCTTCATCAGTCAATGCATTTGTGAACCAATTCCCATTGCCTTACTTGGTTTACAGTGAGAAGGTTAAGACGGCTAGCATTTATGTGAGGGACTCTACAAACATATCGGACTATGCCCTTTTACTTTTTGGTGGTTCCCTCAATCCAAGCAAAACTGGAGAAGGCATTGAGATGCTCGGTGGTTATCTTCATTTCTCGGCCCCAAAGCGTACCATAGAGTTGATTCAGGTATCACCAACCTCAATATAAATATATAATACAAATTGTTTTCAGTACTCTTGCTCCAAAAAAATGATTTTTGTTACCATGCTTATTCATTAAAATCTAGAAATAGCAAATGTGGAATTTTGGACTCAAGCTTTACAGTTCTTGGCCCTGTTCACTGATCATGTGTTCAAATCCTTCTGAACTGAATCCTAAACATTCCCGGAGATCCTTTCATCCAAATTAGTTATTGGATTTCCTTTCATCCAAATTAGTTATTGGCGCGCTTGCCCATTATTCTATAGGACCAAGGTCCAGATTCAGGAAGATTAATTGGATCCTAAACACCCATTGACAATTGATGGATAAAAAAGGTTGTTCAGGATAATATTATTACCATATGTTTGTTCTAATTTGGGATTCATTTGCATTTAACAGAGATTAAGAGGTGAATTGGATAAACTCCTCCAGAGGAAGATTGAAGAACCTGGACTTGACATCTTCTCGGAAGGAAAGGGTGTCGTGGCGGCAGCTGTAGAACTGTTGCACAGTCACAATGTTAACCACTAGATGCTACTTGTACACGTTCTAAAGGGCAGTTTTCACACTAAACCGGAGTGATATTGATAGACGTTATCTTGCTGAATAGATGTTTATGGCCCATACAATGTTGGTTCCTTGCCTCCCAATTCGTGTAGGCAGGAAATTTTGATACTTTTTCACCGGCTATCTTTTTTTAAGAGGACGCAATTAGTGAATATTTCATTAAGAGAAAGGAATGTTTAAAGTTACAGAACAAGGACATACCCAAAACAACAAGAATTACATACGCAACCAACATACACTAAGAAGGAAGAATGACCGGCAACGTGAAGAAGCGCAACACCATGGACATACACCAAAGCTATAGACAGACGTCTGATGAAAAATCTGACAAGACAATTGTGCTCCTTCAAAAGGTTGCAAACGACCAAAAATAAACTTGACTTGTGACGCGCAAAGACCAAATGAGCCTATGACTAGCACAACCTCAATGGCACAGTGGCCGCCACAGCAACACTGTGCGGGCAATGGTCCAAGGAAAGAGCACATCGGCCAAAAAGTGGTGTCCAAAACCCAAAAGAAAGAGTCCCATAAAAACAGGTTTTGGGACCTTGCCGAAAATAATTAGAAGTAAAAAACATCCCTTCATCCTGTTAGCTCTCACACCACACCTGGCCTCATGTAGGAGAAGAAGAGCACAGCTCACACACACTCTGTTTTTGTGGCAAACTGAACTGTCTTGCATTCCACTGCTAGGGGATACATATACACATGTCTAGCTACCAACTACCTACTCCAGAGTACACTAGTACAACCATACTTGGCACTGTTGCTATCTACTACAAGTTACTTCTACCAACTATACTAGGGCACTAGCCCACTGCTGATACAAGACAGGCAGCCACCAACTGGTTCACTTGCACCTGTAGCAGAGGAGAGGGAAGAGGAGCAAAGAGTAGCAACAGATTATGTTCAACAATTCTTCCCCTAATCTGTTATTAATCTCAGACCTAAGTGTCCACCATGACTATCATCTTCTTCAGCCCAGTGAACTAAAGCCGTCCGAGAGACTTGGTGAGGATGTCAGCAAGTTGCCGGCCAGTCTTGACAAACTCAATGATGATCTATCCTTCATCGACACAATTCCAAAGGAAGTTGAACTTCATGTCAATGTGCTTGCTCTGATTGTGAATGACTGGATTCTTGGCGAGTGTGTTGGCGAGTGACCACCATCGACGGGAGGAGAAGCTTCTTCCCCGGTGATCTCCTCTAGCAAACGGTGCAGCCAAAGTGCCAAACTGCCTGGCACGGCCCTGTGGCCACTGAAACGTACTCTGCATCGCATGTTGACATCGCCACAATCTTCTGCTTCAGTGACTCCCGTGAAATTGGGGCCGATCCGAGGAAGACGAGCACGCTTTAGGTGCGCCGCCTCCCATCGATGTCGCCTGCCATGTCTGCATCACTGAAAAAACATGAGTTGCAGTGTCTCCTTGCCGCCGGACTTGGGGAAGATGATCCCCTGTTCTGTCGTCCCCTTGATGTAGCGCAACCACTTCTTCACTGTCGTGCAGTGGTCCTCTCGCGTATCCTTCATGTACCGGCTCACATACCCAACCGCAAACGCGATGTCCGGTCGGGAATGAGTTAAGTAGCGCAGCCCGCCGAAGATGCTCTGGTACAACGTCATGTTAACCTTTGCCGTCGTGCTGTTTCGCGTGAGCTTCAACCGCTCCTCCATCGGCGTGGCGCACGGCTTGCATCCAGCCATGTCCGTGCGCTCCACCGGCTTCCCACGTACGCTCGCTGGCCCAACTTGATGTCGCGGCTCCCCTGTTTTTCACCTCGATACCGAAGTAGTAGGAGAGTCGTCCCAGATCGCTCATGTGGAAGCAATTTGCCATCTCCCACTTGAATCAGTCGATGTCCACTACGCGCGCCCCTGTCACGATCAAAGCGTCAACGTACATACCAATGATTAGCTCGAATTTTCCTCGCCATCACATGTAGAGCACGTGCTCTGTTTCGCAGCGCACAAAGTCGAGCTCCTGCAGCTTGGCGTCGAGCCTACCGCAGCCCGTACAAGGACTTCCGCGGCTGTAGCACCTTGTGCTCTTCTCTCGGGATGACTAAGCCCGGAGGTTGCTTGATGAAGATGGTTTCTGCCAGCTCGTCGTTGAGGAATGCGGACTTGACGTCGAGGTGGTGGACGCTCTAGTCCTTCGCCGCCTCCAACACCAGCAGCAGGCGAACGGACTCCATGCGCACCACCGGCGTGAACACCTCCTCGAAATCGACCCCTTTGTGCTGTACAAAACCACGGGTGACGAGGCATGCCTTGTGCTTGACGATATTGCCGTGCTTGTCGCGCTTTACATTGAACACCCACTTCAGCCCGATCGCCGACAGCCTGGAGGTGGATCGACGAGTTCCTAGGTCGCGTTCTCCTCGATGGACTTCATCTCCTCCATCATCACCTTCCTCCAGCTTGCCTCCCTTTCCGCCTCCGCTAATGTGGGTGGCTCCTCTGCACTCATCAGGTGCAACTCCATGTCGCCAAGCTCCCGGCTTGCCAGCCTCGGCGATGCCGCCTCGCCGATGATGTTCTCCATAGTGCGGAACCGCACCTTCTCTCCGTCGTGGAAAGCATCCACGTACTCGTCGACGTTGCTTGGCGGAGATGCGAACTCGATTGACGCTGTTGGCGGTGTCCCATGCAGTGCTGGCGCTAGCGGGACTTGCGGCAGTGTGTTCTTCCCTGCAGGAGACCAAGCACCCACACTCTCGGTGCCAGGACTTGGTAGCTTGCTCAGCGCCACTTCAGCGCTCGAAATCGGCGCGTATGGAATTGCCTCTTCCCCTGCTCTGGCATTTTCTCTATCGTGGATCACCATGTGCTCGATGGTGAACGTGTCGCCGCCTCTGGCTTCCCCCTTGCCCGGATCCTCCCAATCCCAGGCCCACAATTCGTCGAACACTACATCACGGGACACTAACACCCTACCCGCACAAGGATCAAACAGCATGTAGACCTTGATGCATTCCTCGTAGCCTAGGAGCACCATGGGCGCGCTCCTGTCCTTCATGAGGCCGATGCACCCGAATGTCCGGAGGAAAGAAACGTCCGACTTCCTTCTGTACCACACTTCAAATGGCGTCATCCCCTTCAAGGCCCTCGTGGACGCGCGGTTGAGGAGGAACACAGTCATGCTCACCGTCTCGCGCCTAGAACTCTGGCGGTATCTTCTTGGCCTTCAACATGCTCCGTGCCATGCCGACGATGGTCTGATTTCCCCACTCCACCACGCCGTTCTGCTATAGCGAGTAGGGCGTGGTGAGGTGGCGCACCACCCCTTCCTCCGTGTAGTACTCGGCGAACTCCACCGACGTGAACTCGCCCTGCGATTCGTCCTCAGGACGCGCAATTTCTTCCAAACTCCGCCTCCGCTCGCGCCTGGAACCGCTTGATCGCCTCCGCTGCCTCGTCCTTGCTGGTGATGAGCCGCAGCCACATGTACTGGCTGCAATCGTCCACCAGCAACAAGAAGTAGCGGCGCTCACCGTGCGTGGCCGACGTAATCGACCCGTAGAGATCGTCATGGATGAGCTCGAGGGGATCCACCGCCCTATAATTCGACGCCTTAGAGAACAACCGCCACCTCTGCTTTCCCGCCAGGCAGCTACCACACAGCTCGCCAGCGTGCTTGATGCGCGGGAGCCCGCACACCATCTTCTCCAGCGGTCCCACCGTGTCAAACTGAGGTGCCCGAACTGGCATGCCACAACCACGGCTCCTCCATGCGCTGTGCTGCTAGGCATACCTGCTGCTCAATCCTCAGATCTAGCAGGTACAACCAGTTCTGCAAGCGTCTCACCTTGGCAAGCAGGCGGCGCTCCTGCTCGTCGAACGTGAGAACGCCATCGTCAATCTCCACCTTGCACCCGTGCTCGTCAAGCTGCCCCAAATTGACAATGTTGGAGCAGAGACACGGGATGTAGTACACCTCCGTCAGCGCGCGATGCTCGCCGTTCTGGCACCAAGAGACGACGGTGCCTTGGACGTGAATCTCCACCCTTGAGTCGTCGCCGAACTTCACTGAGCCGGTGATGCTGCTATCGAGCTCAGAGAAATCAGCCCTGCAGCCGGTCATGTGGTTGCTGGCACCGGAGTCTAGGTACCACCCCTGCTCCGCTACACCGCCCACAGATCCAAGATGGACCAATGCAGGCGGCTCGTCGAGGTCGATGCTCTGCTTCGGCTCCTTCGCAATCGCCGCTGCCTCCTCTGCTTCTGGCTCTACGTCGTGCAGTGCACAGAATGTCGCCATTAGGAAAGTCGGCTCGTCGTCGTCCGCCTCTGCTAGGTGCGCCTCCCCCTTCAATGTCTTCCCTGGCTGGAGGATCGCCCTCCCTTGCCGCGATCCTTGCCGCAGCCGCCGCCCTGACCGGAGGATCCCTCCCCGTTCTGCGACTTCATGCGCGCCGTCCACTCCTCGTGTGTGAGGAGCACCTTGCTGTTGGCGACCACCCGCTCCGATCTCCTGGTAGCGTGGTTCTCGACCACTTTCAGCCGGTCGGTCACCTCCTCGATCAAGAACTTCTTTAGGTCGAGCAACGTCTCGATCGAGATCTCCACCTGCTCGTCCCTCTCAGGCACGATGTGCAGATACTTGGTGACAACCTCCCTCTCCTCAATGGCTTCGCCCAGCACCGCCAGATGGCTCACCACCCCTTGGAGGTGGAGCACGAACTCCTCCATGGACTTGCCATCGCGGAATGCGATGTCCTCTACTCCCGGCGCAACTGGTGCGCCTGGGCCTCGCGGATGCGCTCATTGCTGAGCCACATCGTCTTCAGCTTCTCCCACACCTTCTCACCGTGGCTTCCTCCGCCGAGCCCAGCGGTGTCACCAGCTCCGTTGGGACAATGTTGTGGATGGCCTCCATGGCCATGAGGTCCTACTGCTCGTCCACCGGCTCGATGGTGACAGCCGCCCACAAGCTCCTTCCCTTGAGCATGACCTTCATGATCGTTGACCATTCGATGTAGTTGGTGCGCGTGAGCATGGGTAACTGCGTGGTGCCGACATCCTGCACCGTCTACTTGAAAACGTAGGTGGTCGACGTCTAGCTCCAGCAGCCACCGCAACTCTAGCGGCAGCCTCAGGATCTATCGTGCTTGTGTCCACCATCTAGGCCACGCAAACCAAGCTCTTGATATCAATTGTTAGCTCTGTCACCACACTTGGCCTCAGGTAGGAGAAGAAGAGCATAGCTCACACACACACACTCTGCTTTGGTGGCAAACTGAACTGCCTTGCATTGCACTGGTACAACCATACTTGGTATTGTTGCTATCTACTACAAGGTATTTCTACCAACTATACTATAGAGCACTAGCCCACTACTGATACAAGACAAGGCAGCCACCAACTGGTTGACTTGCACCTGTAGCAGAGGAGAGGGAAGAGGAGCAAAGAGCAGCAGTAGATTATGTTCAACACATCCAACAGTTCCCAAAAGTGAATGCCAAAATTATTGAGTTGCTTCCACGCCATCCCGTCGTGGTCCCATCTCCCTTTTTATTCTATGGAAAAACTCTTGATTTTTCCACGGTCAATCCTCCCTCCGTTATTTTTCCTCCAGGGCTCCTCATGCTGTTCTTTTCTGCTCGCCGTTGCCTCCCCGTCATCAACGGTGGATGGGGGCATGGTCCCCTTCAGGGGTTCAGGCCATGTTGCGTCCTTCTCCCGCAGCACTCACCCGCAACATCACCCGCAGCCACGGGGGTGCGGTGGCTGCTCGTGGGAGGACGGCAAAGCGGTCGGCGTGGGGAGCAACCGCCGTTGTCGCCTGCGTTGCAGGACGGTAGAGAGGTCGGAGACACCGAGGAAGACGCGCAATGCAAAAGAAAAATGGTGCAACGGGCCAACTCAACGCAGGAACAGGCGAAGAAACCAGGACTAGGAGCACCGACGGCCGACGCAAATTTGGCCCATGGCGTTGGGAGTTAGATAGCACTGCAGTTGGAGTTTGATTTTTTTTCTTCTATTCTTAAAAAAGGTTTTTAGGACCTTGTTTCGGGGACTCTTGGAGATGTTCTTAGAAGCAGTCGTGGCAACCAAGACGACCATGAAACAGGAGATGACCCTCGTCGGCGATAAGCAAACGACAACATGATATATAACTAGGTGGGGACAGAAGAGGAAGGAGAGACGTGCACATAAATGCTTGTGGATCATCATGAACAACAAGCATAAAGGCCTAGTCTTGGGTTGGGGTGGGGGAGGGGGCAAGTAAGCGGAGGTTGTGCATGCCAAAATCAGCCCAAAACGTGTCATGTGTCGTCTGGTACGAGAGCCCCGCACACGAGCTGAAGTAGCACATATAGGTGCGGTGAAGTGACTAGAGGAGGGTGACCATGGTGGGAGAGGAGGAAGGGAGAAAGAGATAGGGACGCGCTGGTGGGGGCGAGATGGGAGGGGTGGTTACCGCGGTCGCTCGCCGGCCGGCGGCTAGAAATTTCTTGAGGAGGAAGAGGGAGGTTCTAATATTTTGTGGCGAAGGCTACTTGTTCTTGGTTTTTTTTCTCTATGTTACCATCTCTCAGGAGATGTATCAATGTGATGATTTGAACAGTTTATTTGCTATCTAATGTTAAGTGGAAGCGAATCTTCACTTGTCTAACATTCTAGTTTGGGAGGGTATCAAATCTCGTGACGTAATCTGCTTTAAACTCAACTTTACATTCATCAATTCTTCTCTGCTCTTTTTGTACTACTAGGCCCTGTTTGGTTTTCTAGTGCTAGAATTGTAGCACAACTTTAACCACTAACTAAAGGTATTAAATAAAGGTATTTTACAAAACTAACGCTAGAACCCCTGCACTATAAACCCTGAAGAATCTAATGAGGTCTTTGACCGTATGATTAGAAGATGGTTAGATTCCCTCCATACTAGATGCTACGCTAGAAAACCAAACAATGCCCTAGAATTGAAGAATGAGACTAAATGAAGGCCGGAAGGTTTCCTGTGGGTAATTTTCTTGCCACATAATATTATGCATGGAAAGGCGCCGGTAATACGGATGTAGAAGTGCAAAATTTTTAAAGGCAAAGAATGTAAAAGAACTCAAGATACAAAAAATGTTCATTTCTGACTTGGAAGCTTAAGGTACCATGTACTCCCTCCGTCCCCAAAAGAATGCAATTCTCACATACCGAAGATTCAAATAATTCTAAGTTTGACCAGATTTAAATAGATTTAGTATAAAAATACATTTCATTGTTAATCTAATGATACTTATTTTGTATAATAAATTTTAATATTATTTTATATAAACTTAGTCAAACTTGAAATGATTTGATTTCTCGAGAAGCGAGGGTTGCATTTTTTTGGGACCGAGGGAGTATTCAAGATGCAAAGTTCTAAACGTGTCATTGAAATTTAAATGTTGCGAATTAAAAAAAAACGTGTGGATGTTATTCGGAAAAAAAAAGAGCGTCTACCCAACATATATGTTTTCGGAAAGTTTATCCCAAGATCGGTCACGCGCTCGGCTTCCGCGCGCTACCGCCGGTCGCCGGGTTAGGGTTAGGGTTTAGTTTTGGGGAGGGGGGATTTGCTCCGGCGGACCTAGAAGGAGGTGCAGGGGTGGCTGCCGGTCCGGCGGTGGGGACGGTCACCGGATGAAGGGCCAGGCAGCGATGGCACCGCCGGCGTGGGCGGTGGTGGAGGCGGCCGGGCGGAGCCGGAGGCGGGGGAGAGGAGAGAGTCGTGGTCGGAGAGGAGAGGCAGAGGCGGTTGGTGGGCGGACGGCCGGGTGGCGATGGTGGTGGTGGAGGCGGCGGAGAGGA
>JAZFNS010052392.1:18962-30786 GCA_037127165.1 Alloteropsis angusta | reverse complement strand
TATGTTCTAAAGTGCTTTTGTTATCTTCCCCATTAAACTTAACAAAATCAGGAAGTCTAAAACCATTGGGGAAGGGAACCAAATCAAATTTAGGAACATAAGGTTTTTGGTATATTCTAGCCTTATCCTTAAAATCTGCTCCCAAATTTTCCTTGAGAGCTGAAGCCAAATCATGCTTATACTTTCCAAATATCTTATTTAAATATTCCAATGGATTATCAGATGAATTTGGCTGTTTATCAGGAGCAGAATAAGAAGTTCCTAGACCGAGCGGGGTGGGACCGGTCTGACTGGTCGAGGGGGCCGGTCTGACCGCTGGTGCAGCGCCAGCAGGGGGTGCTCAGACCCCAACACCGGTCGGACCGGTCTTAGTGACCGGTCTGACTGATGTAGCTGGGCCAAAGGAAGCGCTTTGACCGGTCTCGTGAACCGGTCTGACCGGTTGCGGTTGGCCAGGGTAGCTAGCTGCAAGTCGATTCTGCACGTGTNCGAAAAGTTCGTAAGGTACTGGGCCTTGCGGAAAATAATTTCCCGCTGGTGCTGGTGCAGAATACCCAAAATTAGGGTTTTGTGGCACAACATTTGCAACTTCATTACTAACTCAGCCAAGAGGGACCGAATTAGGTGGAGTCACAAACGATGGTGGTGGCACAGATGGTCAAACCTGCATAGGATTAGAGGGTGTAACAGTTTGGCCCTCAAAGTAATTCAACGGCATGCCATACAGAGGGTTCTCTATAGGCTTAGCTGCCGACGTAGTAGGTTCATATGAAATAGGAACTTTGGGGATCGTGAAACTAGGATCGGCGGCAGATTGTCCAGCCATAGGCTGTTTGCCTTCCGATTCTCTCTTTCTATCCATAATCCAATCTAAGAGTTGCACATTATTCTGTGCCATTCTTTCGTCTAAAACTTTAAGGAGGGTGTCATGATCACTTACCTCTCCTTGTGTAGTAGGTGCTGCGGGAGCTGCAGTAGATTGCGCCAAAGACGAAGCAGACAGATCCACCTCCTTCACCTTGACGACCATGCCCTTGCCATCCTTCTTGAAGTCCGAGCGGTAGAAGAGATGCTCCTCATCTGCCTTTTTCTTCAAGTACTCCTCAAGCGCCTGGCGATCTTCAGGAGCAAGTTCATCATCCTTGACGGCAATGATGTTCAGATTATCGAGATCAGTGTACGATCCCATCTGGCTGGAGTCGAGCAGACCGGCTATAACAACCAAGATCTCCAAGTTCCCAGCGGAGTCACCAAAATATGTTGACGCAGAAGCGGGTCAACACACGAGAGCGCTATATCGCGCAGCGAGCGGAATGAGCAGAACTGTCGCGGCCCTACGTAGACAGGTCGGACCGGTCAGAGGCACCGGTCAGACTGGTTCCTGCTTNACCCTAAACGCCGCCTCCCGGAAAGATCCGTCAGGGAGACTTCGCTCAGGGGTGTCCTAGGGTCGACAGGCCACCTAGAACGCCTTCGGTCGTCACGGAGACAAAGGAAGAATAGCAAGTAGAGGGTTGGAAAAACTAGGGTTTCAGTAAAAACGGTAAATGCGAAAAGTAAAGGCAAAAAGTAGTATATTCATTGATTCGATTGAAGTGTCCCTTCAACCGGCTGAGTCCCCTTATATTTATAGGGATGGTAGGTCTTGTCGCACAAGGAAAACCAAATACAACTCGTAACAAACTAGGAATCCTAACCCTAGTCGGTTTCCCCTAGAAGGAACCGGTCTGACCGGTCAGACCGGTCAGGGCTGGCGCCGCCCGGTTGCGCTGTCTTGTGTGGATCTTCATCTTCGCGTCGTGTCAATTTTGGTTGTCAACAGTGCCATTGGAAATAACTTGTCAAAAGGCACGAAGAAAAACAGTGAACCTGAAAACAAACCCCATGATCTCCACAACTACGACACCCACCATTTGATCAGAGACGTAACCAACTCATGGTTGCGGCCTCAAATTGCTCGGCGCCAAGATAATTTGGGGAGTGGTTCGGTTCGGGCGAGCTAACACACAGAGACAACTCGCCGCACACTTTCTCCACTGCCCTATCCGATCCGGGTGGCGCTGGAGCCATCTGAAGGAGCCACCGCCAGCTAAGGACAGAAGAGGTGAACACCAGAAGGGAGACGGGAACGACTACGACCTACATCTACAACAGAAACCTCTACTAAGAGCTCAAAGATGGCCGGACTGGCGCCGATGCACTCTACCGATCAAGATCCTTACTTTCTCAGTAGTGTTCATGTTTTAGATGTAAAGATCATACTCAGATTTAAGTTCTAAGTAATGCAATTTCCTACATTTGTTGTCAATCGTCTAATGCATCTAGGATTTGAACAATAAGCTCTTAGATCCCGCTGGGAGCCCATGTTTTGCTCCTGCTTTAGGTTGGATAGTTGGTGTTTAGGTTTTTCTCTCTGTTTTGGCTCAGTTAGCACAAGAAGAGGAGCGATTGATCACTCATTACACCATGTTGGCCTAAAAGAAATCCCCGCACCCGCAAAACAGCACAAGAATCAAATCCTTCATGAACTCAATTAACCCGTAACACCAACCCTAGATCTCGAATACCTACATCATAACTTACCTTCCCAACCACTGGCCATTAGATCTGGCTGGCACTTCGTTGGCTGCCATGAGGGCACCCCAGCAGAGCTCCTCGATGGCGGCACACGCGAACGAGGTAGAAATTGAGTAGGGGAGGGATATGATGCGAAATGCAGCCGAAGTAGCAACGCAGTGCTCTAGTGCGGCAGCCTTGCCGTCGGTGTTGAGCAGGAGTAGCTGTGCAGCGCCGAGTAGGAGAAAAAATGATCTAGGTTTTGAGGAAGGATTCGCGTAGCGGTGCATCAGCAGCACCGCTGCAGCGGCATGCGCGCCGGCCAGCCCATGCTAAGGTTGTTGGGCCCGGATGGGGGAGAGGGGAGCTGCACAGTGGTGGGCTGATTTGAGGGCCTGGTCGGAAGTTTTGGGCCGCCGGCCTAGTCAGATTACCACACGTCTAAAGTCTTGGTTTGCTGCCTCAACTGATTTTTAGTGTATTTCTTAAATATTTGCATTAGTTTAATTGAAAAAATTTGAGTATAAATATACTGAGTAAGTTATCATTTAATTGCGAGTTCATTTAGAATAAAATTTTGTTTCTTCCCACATATGATTCAAATTGTTAGTTATATCTAATTTTAGTCAATTTAATTCAGCCCAACAGTGATTCAAAATGTGTTATCATGTCAGTTTTATTAAAGTGTTTTCTTATACCCAACGGTGTTGTGAAATATTACTTTTTATGTTAATGTTATTGATTAATGTTATTTGCTTCTGCCCAACAGTGATGCAAAATTGTTAATATTTTTTAATCAAGCCAACAAAGATTAAATCCATGTTCATTACTTTGTCATCATTACTGATTAAATTTATCTATTTTATGGTACTCAGATATGATCCCCTCAGGTACCGCCAATTACTTGGTTGACATCAATTACTTTAATGGCTCAAACTTTACAAATCGGAGAGTTCGCATTTGGCTATTACTTGTCATGATTAACATTGACTATGCCTTAAGTGAGGATGCCCTTGCTATTCGAGAGTCAGATGATCTTGAGGATGAGAGTCTTGCTAAGAAATTAAAGGTTGTTGAGGATAAAATGGAAAGGTGGGAGCATTTCAACAAGTTGTCTCATATGGTGATGGAGTAAAACATCAGGTCTGAGATTAGAGGGATGATCTCAGACTCATCAGACAATGCTAGAGACTACTTGACATTAGTGGAGGAGCAGTCCATGCTTTTTCCAATTGATCCTGCCAAGTCCATGCTTTTTCCAATTGATCCTACCGAGTCAAAGTCTACTCAAATTAAGTGCTCTAAGGAGCCTAAGTGTCACTTTTGTAAAAAGATTGGACATGCTTTGAAAAATTGTGTTAACTACAAGGCTTGGTCCGCTAAGAAGGGGACACCTCAGCACCACTAGGCTTACAAAAGGACAACAAAGTCATAGGAAGTCATAGGATTCTCAACAGACATGAGGCAAAGTTGAAGCCATTGGATTTCTTCCATTAGTCTTAGAAAATGGCTTTGCTCTCGTTTGAATAATGTTCTTTATGTATTGTCACTTCAGTGAAACTTAATTAGATTGTGATAGTTATTCATGTTAATTTGGAGACAACATGTGTGTAATAAGTATTGACAATTAAGTTACTGGTCATGCACCTTTCTATGATAAGTCTTATTTATTGTTTGTGAATGATGATTCTGTGATGAACATAAGTGATGTTAATCATAAGTAACAGAGAGGTGATGAGACTTCGTCGAAATTATGGTATTTCTACCTAGGTCACATTTCGAAGGGGAGATTAGTGTGTCTCACCAGAAACAAGATTCTTCCCACATTAGACTTCTCTGACTAGGTCAATGCGTTGACTCCATTAAGGGAAAATTTGCAAAACAAATTAAAGGATGGAACTAAATGTAGTTCAAGATTGTTAAAAATAAGTAATATTGATATATACGGTCAATTTAATCTAAGATCAGTGGATGGTTTCAGTTATTTCATGACCCTAATAATGTTTTCTCCTGTTACGGATACATCTACATAAGAGAAAAATCTAAAGCGCTTGATAAATTTAAAATCTTTAAGATGAAGTTAAGAATCAACATGATTTAAGTATCAAAGCGGTAAGGTCGGATTGAGTGAGAGAATATTATGGGAAATATGCTACATATGGACAAACTCCTAGCCCCTTTTTCTAAAGAGTATGGGATAGTGGCTCGATATTCAACTCCTGGTGAACCTCAACAAAATACTGTAACTGAGAGAAGAAATCACACTCTCATGGATGTAGTGCGTAGTGCACTAAGTTGTTCTACCCTACCTGTGAGTTTATGAATGGAAGCTTTACAGACTGGTAGGAAACCAAGTATGAATTACTTGCATATTTGGGGTTGTGCAGCTGAAGCTAATTTATTCAATCCATAGCTCAGAAAATTAGATCCAAAAAATGAGAGCTTATATTCTAGTAAAATCAAAGGGATATCGCTTTTATTGTCCTAAGCGTACCACTAAATTTGTTGAGACAAGGCATGTTGTCTTCTTGGAGGACCATGGATGCACTGAGGTTAGGAAAATTGATCTTGAGGAAATGCAGACTTATGATCCACTATCGATGACTCAGATTTCTAACTTTATATGCCCTAGATAACAGTTGCACCTCAGGTAGTTGAACCCACAGGAGAAAATGTGGAGGTCACACCTACCATAAGTGAACATGGGGATGTGCTTGTAATTAATGAGCATCCCAATGAGCATCGAAATGAAAATGTGGCACTTGTTGGGCACATTGATGAGGCTAAGTTAGCTCAGCAGGAGCCTCCTCAAGCAGTTGAGCTACAACCTCTAAGAAGATCAACACGAGAAGAGAAATTCACTCTATCTGATGGTTATGTCTATATGAGTAAACATAGATGTGACATTGGAATGTTGATGACCTAAAGTCATTTAAGGAAGTCGTGATAACTGATTACTCACATAAGTGGTGTGATACTATAGAAGAATAATTAAAGTCTATAAGTACCAATAAAGTATGAGACTTAGTAGAAATTCCTGAATGAGACAAAAGTAGGTTGTAATGGGTCTACAAAACTCAATATGACTCTAAAGGGAAGATCGAAAGGTTTAAGACAAGACTGATTGCTAAGGGATTCACACAAAGAGAAGGAAATGATTATAATGAGACCTTCTCGCTTGTCTCTAAGAAAATTCCTTCAGAATAGTTATGACATTGGTGTCTCATTATGTTTCAGAGTTGCATCAGATGGATGTTAAGACTGCATTCCTTAACGGTGACTTGCATGAGAATGTATACATGAAACAATCGAAAGGTTTTGTTGTGGAAGGCAAGGAACAAATGGGGTGTAAACTAAGTCCATTTATGTACTAAAACAAGCATACAGACTGTGGTACCTTAAATTTGATAAGGTAATTAAGAAGTTATATTTTGTTGAAAATAAAGTGGGCAATTACATTTATTTTAAGATCAAGAGGAGCTCTTTTATCATCCTAGTACTTATGTGGATGACATCCTTTTAGCAAGTAGTCATAAGAATTTGCTGCATGAGACATAAGGTTTTCTCTCATCGAACTTAGATATGAAGGATCTTGGTTATGCCTATTATATTTTGGCCCTTGAGATTCACCGAGACAAGTCCAAAGATGTATTGGGACTATCTCAAAGGGCATATATAGAGAAAGTTCTGAAAAGATTCAATTTGCACAAGTGTTCAGGTACAACTGCTCTAGTTGTTACGGTGATAAGTTAGGATTATTTCAAGGTCCAAGGAATCAAATAGAAACTAATCACATGAGGATGATTCTTATGCTTTAGCTGTCAAAAGCATTATCTATGCACATGTGTGCACACGCCCTGACATTGCATTCGTAGCTGGGATACTTGGCAGTTTTTTGTACGAGTAACAACAAGTTGAGTGGTGTTGCCAAACACATCGACATTAAGTTTCATGTTGTGAAATATAGAATTTAGTATCACACTACTGAGATAGAGCATATAAGTACTAAGAAATTGCTTGCGGATCTGTTAACGAAAGGCTTACCACCCAATACATTTGGAGAACATGTTGTCGGCATGGGATTATAGAAAAGCATGTGATCTTGGAAAGGAGGGTCATAAGACACCATTGCACATTATGATAGGTAGATTTTATGTGTCGTGGGTAATTGCATTACAGTGGGCCTTTAGTCACCATTATAGTGTTTTGTCTCGTTGTGTGACTCTGCCTTAAGAATGGCATAAGTTATAGGCCTTTAAACCAAAGGGAAGAATGTTGGAACTAATGTTAAGTGGTCAAAAGTCATGGAGAAGTAAAGGGAAAAGAGAAGTAAACAAACCCCACGATCTTCACACCTACAACACTCGCGCTTTTATCGGAGGTGCAATCAACTTGTGGTTGCAGCCCTAGATCGCCCAGCACCAAGATTAATAGGGGGTGTGGTTCAGTTCGAGCAAGCCAACACATACAGAGACAACTCGCCCACACACTTTCTCCACTGCTCTGTCCAATCCGGGCGATGCTGGAGCCATCTGAAGGCCGCCACCGCCATTCCGTCGTCGGCCAAGGACAGACGAGGTGGACACCAAAAGGGAGATGTGAACGACTACAACCTACACCAACAATGAGAATCTCTACACCGAGCTCAAAGATGGCCAGGCCGGCACTGACACACTCTGCTTGTCATGATCCTTACTTTCTATTGATGTCACTTAAGCACGCCAATTGTGGGCCGCAAGCGCACGGACCAAATGTAGCTTTTTTCCCTCAAATTATTCCCCCAAGGTTTTGTCAATCCACGGAACTAGGAATCAAGAAACAATCAAACTATCATTGAAGCTCTTTGTTTCTTTGAGTGGGGGGGTTGAAAACCAAATAGATCTCTTAAATCAAAACCAATCTAATCTACTAAAACCAAATCAACACAAGAGGTAGCGAGAGAAAGTATAGAGATAACCGATCTAGATTACCAAGATTGTGCTTTGTTGCAGTTCCAAGCCAAATGAGCAAATAAGATAATGAGAATATCAATAAAGGTGTCTTTAAATCTTGTCCTCCAGTCTAACCCCAGTGAGGCCCCCTTACACAGATCACCCTCCTGTCATGAGGACCCCTTGTCGACAAAGGCTACTCCGCTAGCACACCCAAAAACGAATATGTTGCAACACTTGGTAGATCGGGGTATGAGCCTCTAGCCACCATGGCTAAAAGAACATCCCTTTGCAATCTATCTCGATAAAAGATTGAAGAAGATAAAACCCAATGCAACAAGGTCATAAAAAAGAGAAACTCAGATCGCCAAATATTCGAAAGCTCAGATTTATTCACCATGAATGTAGTACATCAACCAAGATCACAACCGGATCCTACCTTGATCTTGATTGATCCTAGCTCCTCGAAGTGTGACGTGGTCTTCCACGCAGGGTTCCCACGTTGGCTAGGGACTAACCCCTAGGCAACTTTGCACGACCCTCGGCTCTCCAAAAGTTGTCCCTCTAGCTTCCCTGCTCCTCGGTGGCGTCTGGCGACTTTTTTGATACGTGAAACCGCGACACAAGGCATCCTTATATAGTGGGGAAACTATAGTCCGAAGGGGACCCACAACGAGGCCCAAAATGGGTTGGGCCGGTCGGCCTAGGCTTGGGGTCAGCTGGCTTGGCACGTTCTGGGCCTGGCTCGGTCTACCTTTTCTTCGCGTGGTACATGGTCTTCTGGGCTTCGCTTGTGGGCATATATGTTGGCCTTATGACGTCATTTTCTTCGGGATTTCTTGAGATAGAGACACAGGCCTTGAATTTCCCTGCTCTGCAACTTTTGTCTTGTCCCTGAAGTTTTTGACTTCTTCTTGCAGCACTTTCCTTCTATGTTAGTGGAGTCTTGATTCTCCATGATTGCATACGCATTGGACACGAACTCTTCCATATTATGCTTGATCCCAAGTCTTGTCCAAATATGCTTCTTTTACATCAATAATCCTGCAAAATCACAACTCCTACAAAAACACATATGCATATATGAAAACATCCCAGTTATAGAGTATGATCGTTAATTTAGATGTCAAATTCATGTCATTATTGAAGATAAATAGGGGTAGAAATATGTATTTAATGAGCGTCAACACTTTCTCAATAGTGTTCATGTTCTAAATGTAAAGATCCTACTCAGTTTTAAGTTCTAAATAATGCAAGATCCTACACGTGCATGGCACATTAATTTCAACGGCACAAAAATATCAACATAGGATGAAGTCGTGGGTCAGGCCCTACCCACCATACTGGAATGTTGCCCCAACCACCAGGTCGGCATCAAGGATCTTTGTCAGGTTAAACTATGGCTTTGCAGTGCCTGCGACAAAAAAGCCTAGGTAGACGTTGAAGTTTGTTTTTCACCCAGAAAGGTGATGGCAAGAGAGAAAGCAAAAAGGGCTTGTCTAACTAATGGGACCAAAAGGTAAATATGAGTGTTGGTCTGCGTTGCAGAGAAAAATCTCGTCTACCTAGAATTTACTTTTTGACTGAGGATACCACAATTGATGGTTTCCTTTGAGCTTGAAGTTACCAATTCACCTCATGTGTCACAAAAAATATGATTCTTTAATTGCAAGAAGGAATCATCTAATGTACATGCAAGGGCAATAAATTATGTGTGTACACTTACTATTGCTACAACCGATTTAGAAACAAACTAGTAATGGACACAACTATAGATAGAGATAGTCCCTTCTATTTATGTTAAATCGAGAGTTTATCCATGGACTATTATGCGCCGCCACATTGCTACACCGTCAAGCTCCCATGTTCTACCGCACTAACCTATCTTATCTTGACTTCTATGGCTGCTTGCCCCCACTAGCGGCTCTCTTTCCCCGAGCGTTGGATTAGTGCCCAGCTGGCAGCGCCTCTGCCGTCTCGCACTTGTAACCACCACCGACAAACTTTCTGTAACACCCCAGGTGTTACTTAAAGACTAAAGACATGTCATCAAGGACTAGCGAGGAGAAATATAAAGGAGTAAGAGATTAAGAACTACTCAAGGTGTTTTAGATCAATTCAGGGACGTTTTGGTAATTCTTACTCTCAGAATGTTGACCCAAGTCAACCATGAGTTTCTAGCTTCAAAGTACAGCAAAGGACCAACTAAACTTGGATTGGATAAGTTTGAGTAGANATTCAAACTTAAAACCTTAAATTGTTGGTTAAGTTTNCACATGTGATGATGGTTTGGTCAATATTCAAGGGTTTGTAACTTTCAATCTAAAAGGATTTAGCCGAAGATCTTTTTAAGAGAAATGAAGCTCTATGTTTGTACTACAACTTTGCTTAAAGTATTTTCAAGAGTTTCTGTGCAAAATTTGGAGTAAAAATGAGTTGAAAGTTGTTGTTCTATAAAGGAACTAAAAATTCAGCAAAAACCGTGTTTTTGGCTGGTCTTTGGTGGCTTATAGTTTTTAAACGGAGAAGATTTGGACCACAAGTGTATAATAACAAATGGAGTGCTATCCATCATCTACAAATTTTATATTCGGATATTGTGAAGTACTGTTCAAAAGTTTGGAGAAAAATTTAGTTGAAAGTGACTGGTTTAAACAGTCAACTGAAATTTCAGTTTAACCTTTGAACTGGCCAATCTTCAGAGGCTTATAACTTTTGAACGGATGAGTTTAAGATCAAGATCATATAAAGAAAAATGTGGCCCTTGGTATAATAAACAAGTTTGGTTTTTGGTCAGNNATTTGAGCTGAACTTGGCAGCTTTGGAAGAAACACTGAAAATTCAGTTAAGACGTTGATTTGGACAAACTTCAGAGGCTCGTATCTTTCAAACCGAGCAGAATCAGATCAAGAGTATATAAGAGATAGTGAAGCTATAACATTCACCTAAAACTTTCATATTGGGAGTTTGCAAACTTGATGCACGGATTATGGAGGAAAATCTAGCTGAAATCTGGCTGTTTGAAGAAGGTTTCAGAGTTCAGTTCAGAACTTTCAGAGCTTAGTTTCAGAGCCGACTCGAGCTCGGCCGGTGCGGCCACACAGCTGCTTCCGTCACTGCATGCCGCGCCACGCGCCGAGTGAGAGGGACGCCAAGGCAGGCAGTGAAGCAGGAGGTGGCGCTCATCGAGCGGCGCAGTAAGGTGTTAATCCCGGCGACACGGCTTCTTGTTCTCTTTTTCCTGTTCTGTTCGTCCGTTCCTCGTCGCCGGTCCTCGCCATCAAATTCGCCACCACCAGACCGTCCCTTTCCAATACCTTTCACCCAGAGCTGTTATAGCTCGTGAGCTCTCCAATCTGCCCGTTCTTGCCCGCCATCGTCCACGAGAGCTCTTGGAGGCCGTCGTCGTTCATCTCTGTTCGCCGCCGGCAAAACTCCGAGCCCCACGGTGAGCTCCCATCTTCAGGCTCCCTCGTTGTCGTTGGACATCATACCTATGTGTTCTTAGCGCATGCGTAGCTCACCCAGGGGTTTTCAACCTGTTTCCATAGCCCGGTTTGCCGGAACGGCCACGCCCTCGGTCATGTCATGGCCGTCACAGTGGAAGTTTAACCTCTGTTGGTTTAGGGCTCGAGTGGTTGTGTGCACCAGGTGCAGGGCGTCTAGGCGGAGCGGTTGAGGCAGTTGGGGGCCTGGGGTCCCTTCGAAATCGGCCGGTCGCCGAGCGCCGGGCGTGCTGCTCGGTGCCGTCGCCGTTTTCCCGGCGGTTTTTGCTACAGAGCGGGGTACTGGCGAGGCCGCTGCCTGGAATGAGTTCGAGGAGGTCCGGAACGCGAGCGGAAGTTGTTTCTGGGGGTCGAGCGCCGGGTTTTGGCCGAGGGCCGCAGCTGGCCGGCGCCGCCGGCTGCTGGTGCCGCTCTTGCGTCGCACAGACACGCGGAGGAAGAAGACACGCGGAGGGGGAAAGAAAGGAAGGCTGGGCCGGGCTAGTTCGGCCAGAGGAAGAGTGAGCTGGCCCGGGTTAGAAAAGGAAAAGGAAAAGGAAAAAAAAGAAAAGGAGAAAGAGCAGGTTGGGCCGGGCCCGTTTGTAGGAGAAAAGAAAAGCGGAAATCCTATATAACTTCCGCAAGATTTTTTCACCTCCAACCTTCCAGTGTTTGAGATTCGTGCAAAGAGTATGGACCGTCCGATCTGGCTTCCGTTTTNNNTAATGTTGACCAGTATTTCCAAAAATGTTGAATCAACTACGCTAAGATGTTGAATCATTTATAAGAAAATATTCTATGTTAACATTGTTTATATTGTGTTCCAACATTACCAATATATTATTTCCACAG
>JAZFNS010045930.1:0-13438 GCA_037127165.1 Alloteropsis angusta | reverse complement strand
GGTACCGGGTCAAAACCACCCGGTACCGAAGGGGGGTGGCCGATGGCCAGTTTTCCACTAGTGACCAAAATACAGCTGCAGAAAGAAAGAATCAAATATGTCAGAAGTATTAAATCTACTAATACACTGTTTTCGTGGATGGTTGATAAATTCATGTGTGCAACAGGAGCGTGGCTCTGAGAACTCCTGAACTGGGTTTCAGAAGTTGTTTAACGATAATATATATGACATATCTAAGAATGAAACATCACCAGTCATATACATTCATGCACTGCACTGTGTGTGCTATAAGAAACCTTGCAAAGCTCCTCTCATCAACACATCACAAGTCCAGTATCAATCAGGTATGCAACAGAGTCGACCCCAAAATTCAAGTGCTATTGATTTGATTCTTAACTTTGTTTCATTTTTCTGAAAAAAAATCTCCTTCAAATTGCTCCGTCCTCTTCCTATTTGAGTGTATGTTTATGTTCTTTAAAATACTTTGCATCAAATAACCTGCTCTAGTTCTGACATTTGGATAGTTTTGATCCGGTTTATATTGCAGTTGAGTGTATCTGTAAGGATAATGGCCCCATGTGCTATTATATTGTGATTTTAGTGATTGAATGACACTATAGTCATTGGAACTAACAAGTTTGTTTAGTGCTATTCACAAGAGTTTTACGTCCCAATGATGATTACAAGTTATTGCATCAAAGTCATAGTGATAACAAGAAAGAAATTATTGACGACGGGTCAAAGAGAGGGATGCATCGGACTTGACCCATTATTCATCATGAGATCAAATGTGATGGTTTTATAGACAATATTGTAGAGAATTTAACAGCATTTCCAAAATGTCCAAGATCATCTAAATTGGGGTCCGGAGTAGAAAGTTTTAGACGAAATGAGAAGACCGTGATTACTACACGCATGAAGGTCCGCGGTAAGAACACCGTATGATCCGGCGTATGTTCCAGCGTGCACACTTGATTAAAATGGATGTTTGATAGCAGAATCATGTATTGAATTTCATAAGCTTTCCATCAAGTACATGACCACCCAAATCGGAGTCCGGATCAAAAAGTTATGGACAAACTACGAAGACCATGATTTCTACATGCAGAAAGATCCATCGATAAGTGCCATATGTTCCGCCATATGTTAGGGCATACAAACTTGCTCAAAATGGATGGTTGATACCATAAGCCTGTAGAGAATCTTTCCAACAAGCGCAAGATCCTCCAAATCTGAGTGCGGAGCATAAAGTTATGGCCAAAAGAAGATAACAGAATTTTCTATGCAGCGTATTATCCGCCGTTATGGCGGAATATACGCCGTGTAGAGTTATAGAACCTGAGAAAAATCTTCTCTGCACAAAAGGTATGGTGAAATGTCCGCCGTTCATTGGAGGATAGTGCAACATTCACAGTTTTTATGAATCTGAGCAAAATGAAGGTACAACGTATTATCTGGTATTATATTTGCATGAATTGCGGATTATACAAGGTTCTTGACCGTTGGAAAAGTGAAAATGACCGTTGAAAAAGATATATGGAGTATAGTCCGCCTATTGGGGGTTTTGGGCACGAAGGAAGGTACGACATTCATAGTTTTTGTACAGCTTTTTTAAGCAATGGCTAGTCCAACCCTTTGAGCTTTATATACCACCCGCATTCGGTCGTTTCTAGTGCTGGAGTCAAGAAGAAGTTCATACACAACCACAAGACATCCAAGCCACCATTTGTGCTCATTGATTATCCTTTGTGAGTGAGAGAGCTAGGATAGGCATAGTGAGAGTGTTAGCAAGGTTTAGTGGGTCTTGTACTTGATTCTTGAGTGAACCACCCTTGTAATCTTGGTGTGCCGGTGCCTTGGAGTCTTAGTGACTTACCGGCAAGTCTTTGACCCTCCGGCTTGGTGTCGAGTGGCGACGACGGCTTTGTGCGGGAGACGAGGAGACCCCTCCTTGTTGGATAAGCTCTATAGAGAAGACAACGTCAAGATCTTTGGAAGAGTAGGTTGATGAGAGCATAGTCTTAGTGACTTTCTCATCATCCACCTTGAGGAGCCACGGTGGCGAGCTGAAGGTCTTGACCGGAAAGCAAGGCTTGGGGACCGGGAGCACATCTTTTGTGGAGTTCCAACGTGGAGTAGGCATGAGCTGAACCACGGGATAAATCGACCCGCCGAGTTTGCATCTCTCTAACCCTCTTTTGAGCTTCCGCATTTCATACTTGCAACTTGAGTGTCTTTACCTTTTCTATAGTAGTATCTTGATAGGATTGGCTCTAGGTTGCAAAACTCTTTTGGATGGGTGCAAACACTAGAATAAATCTTAGTTGCATGTCTAGATAGTATGTGTTAGTTTAAGTTTGTGCAATTAGAGGCAAGTGGTAGGTTAAAGTTTTAGAAAATCTAATTCATATTGCAGTTATTTGAGCCGTTTATTTTTTAAAAGTGGAATCATCATAATGTTTTAGTTGTTTGTTTGAACTGGTGGTAGGAGAACGATGATCTTGGAGGGCTGGAGTTCATCGACCCGCTCAGCATGCAGCAACTCGCGGAATCCCTGGCCAATGAGCTCTGGAGCGAGCCTCCTCTAGTGCAGCAACAAGAACAAGATCAACAGTAGCAGCGCATCCCATCGCCGACAGGCTTCAAGTCCGTGGGCGAGCTCAAGCTCAACGATGCCGACGACAGCTGTCCAACTGCTGTTGTCATTGCAGGCGCCAGAGACAACCACCGACTGTTCTTTTTCGCTGACGAGAGGAAGCGGCGAGAGAAGATGGACCACCAGTTCGCCACGGCGTCCATCATCCCGGACATCAGCCAGTTACCACCTATTCTCTCACTACTACAGAACCGCCCTTTACCCCCCTTTACCCCCGCTTTCATAATGACTTTAGTCCCGGTTGTCCAACCGAAACTACGCCGCCGGAACTAAAGGCATCGGCTTTTAATACCAAGGACTAAAAAAGGAGCTCTGTTAGCTCTCACCACTGACCCACCTCTACTCCTTCTCGAGCTCTAGCATTATGGAATCAAATCCACAACAAAATCATCACAAATTGAAGCACAAATATGCTTCATAGTAGATGGGTTTGATTTGATTTACAACACACAGGATTCACCAACAGAAAAAAAACATTCACAAACAAATCTATTACATCTCTCATCAACAAATTCACAAACAAACAACTTCTACTCCACACAGGATTCAGTCGAGGCCCCCGTTGGCTGGTCCATCGCGTGCCGAGGCCACCGGCCTCCACCGGCCGCTCGCAATGCCAGGTCGCGCTCCCTGCCGCTGCTCACCCGCCGACCGTGGACCGCCTAGCCGCTTCGGCCTGCCCGCTTGCTTGGCTGCACCCCGCTGGCTTGCCTGGCCACGCCCGCCAGTGCCACCCCTGCTGCTCCTCTCATGTGTAGAGAGCTGAGAAAGAGAAAGGAGCTATGGGGAGAGAAAGAAGATATGGTAGGGGTGGGTGGTGAAAAGGATATAAAGTAATAAGAAGTATGGACACTTAGAAAAATTGTCGTAGGGAGAGGATTTAGTCACGGGTTGTTGACACAGAAAATCGGCGGATGTATTTCCTGAAATCAACACACAAAAGCCAGAGAGATCTGCTTCACTCTGGTGCTGGTCCTGCACTTTGTTCAGGTTCGCGGCATGCCAATCAACTTGACTTGCAATTGACAAGGGAATAAACGATTAAATTACTCTTTGATTGTGTCGGCTTTATCTTAGGTTTAGCCATGACCCAATCGACTTGAATCGCCGATGCCAATTGGACTTCAAAATCGGACTTTCATCAATGACATCAATCGGACCAACAGACTCGGACCTCAATCAGATCATTGAATCAGACCTCAGAATCGGACCTTGATTTAAACACATCAACTTTCAATTAGTAAATAATTAGACGAGTACTAAAATATGGTCGATATGGTGTTCACTTGTCTCAGCTGTTCAATGGATACTCACAATAAATCTATTAACCTTCCGATCTACTTATATTACTGTTTCGACACAGTTTCACACACGGATGCAGTGCACATACTCCAGTAGCATTGCCTCATGTAATTGTTAATAAACTTAATACAAGGCAACAATCTTGCAACTGATTCAAATGCAAAAGATAACGGATCGGCTATGCCTTTAAGCAATGTATTAAACAATCAAAGTAAAGCCGATATGCCATTCACCTCGCCTAGTTGTCAACTTGATTCATCTCATTGGACCACCTAACCACCCAATCGGACCAATACTGTTTCAACACGGTTTCACAGATGGATACAACACACATACTTCAGTAATGATCAAACCAGATAACTAAGCAGTCAAACTTAACTTACCAACTCAACAACTAAGCAAGATGCTTGCATGGATAATTAATTAGATTAAAGCATTTAAACAATAAAATAGTAACAATGTCATTCAGGGCTAAGGATTAAATCATAAATCGGACCTAGAACGATATTGTAAGATAAATATTGCTTAAATCGGACTAAGATCAATGCTCGCATGTGTTTATGAAGAATCAGATTAATTGACATAGCGCAGATCTAAATCAATCTAAAAACTCCAAAACCTCAAAAGCTATCTTCTAATAATCAAGAGTAATCTAGCTCCGACGCAGGGAACCTAAATGAATCTTGACAATATAAAGATAAACTGGTTGAACAACATAAACGAGAAAGAGCGATGCGCCTCAATTGAAAGCTTATACTAATTCGATAAGTTAACAATCTTAATGGTAAGCCGGAGATCTAGAACTGATGCAGCCCGTTCACCAATGAGTTTGTCGAGATCTACTCTAGCCTACTCCTAGAGTTTTGGCGTGAAGCCGGGTTGCATTGATTGTGAGGAATAGTCCTGTAAATTGGTCGAAAGTTTATATTTATACCCCAGACATAACGAGTCCTGATCGGACCTAAACTCCTTATAGATAGATTAACTTATAGTCTATGATAAAAGGGATTCTAATATGCCTTCTGAAAAGGAAATAATCCTCGTCTTCGATACACTTCCTTTCTAGCCGACGCGTATTTGTCATCTCATCAAACTTTCTACCAAATCGGACACTTCCCGCAACAGATTCCTTCCACGCCACACCCCTCTTTGACTAGTCAACAGGCCCACTTTGTAGTTTTAGTCTCGCCATGTCGCCATCTGACTCAGCATACCGGTGCAAAAATCTGGTGTCAACACGGGTGATGGTTTCGCCCCGGACTAAAAAGGTGTGTATTAGTCCTGGGTGGTGCCACCACCCAGGAAAAATACGCACCCTTTAGTCCGGGTTGAAACCACCATCCGGGACTAAAGCCCCACTGCGCCAGCCGCGCCGTCCTCCCCCGCTGCCTGACGCCGGCGCCCCGCCCGCTCCGTTGCTCACGTGCGTCCCGGCCGCCCCTGCCCCCACAACCCCCCTCAGCTGGCCCCGTTGCCTAGGCGCGTTCCGGCCAACCCTAGGCGCCGACCCCTCCCACGCGCGACTCCGTCCAGAACCGACAACAGTCGTGCGATCCGGCCGACTCCCGGTGCCGACCCCTCATGCGCGCGACCCATTCCAGACACGACTCCAGCCGCCGCCGTGCACGACTCTGGCCGAGGTAGTTCCCGGCCTTATATGCATGTTAATGTTGTTCCCAGCCTCGATGTCGTTATGTGTGTTGTTGTCGGCTATCGAGCCATCGTGTATGTTATGTTGGGCATCGAGCTGTTGTGTTGTTGTAAATTTTGAAATTTCACTGTGTAGAGGAGGTGCTACCGGAAATTTTATCTGATGTCATTGTTTTGCTTCTTTTTTAAGGTCTTGTACTTCCCTGTCGGCTAATTCACCGTCCTCGACGCGTCGCTAAGGTGAGGCATCAAATACCCATCTTATTTCATTTCATGTTCATAGATCACGTAACCTAGTTAGGTGTCTCCCGTTCGAAAGAGATAGATGTTGAAAGTATGCAAATCTTTGCATATGGATACCGTATCTATTTCAAATTGTCCACATTATTTGGACAGCCCAAGGATGCGTAGATGGGTAAAGTTTCCTTGGTCGACTCTTATCCATGGCAGAATTTCAGCATCATCTTCTTGTTGTTCTTTGGATACACAATCTCTTTGACCGGATGTGTATTTGGAGAACATTGGGGAGATGCTGCCGAAATTCCATCTCGGATAGGAGTAGCCCATGGAAACCAACCTATCTACGCATTCTCGGGTGGGATTAGGACCAATCTTTACCTATTAGAGCATGATAGACATCGTATAGAATGGATGAGAAAACCATGGCCTTTTTGAATCTAGCATTTTAGAAGGTTAAAGGTGCAGACAACACGTGGTGTTCATGCAACAAATGTGGGAACACAGGCCAACAAACAAAGGACACTATGGGAAAACATCTTTGCAAGTTTGGATTCACACCAAACTATACGAGGTGGACCTACCATGGTGAAACTCATCGTGTGCGAGACGAGGTCGTGAGACAATGCATTGAGAATTATGATGCTTATGCTGGGGTAGCGGACATGTTGGGATGACTTTCATGAAGCACACTTCGATGAAACACATATGGAGGAGGAGCCAGAACCAACCGCAAAGCTTATTACGAGATGGTGGATGTGGTACAGCAACCTCTTCACGGGCATACCAAAGTCTCTCAACTGGATGGTATTGCATGCCTCATGGCAGTGAAGTCCCAATATTGCCTGAGTCGAGACGCCTTCAATTCAATGTTGACAGTTGTTGGCATCTTGCTTCCGGTGGGTCATATTCAGCCAAAGAGCATGTACTAGACACAAAAACTCCTTCCTACACTTAAGATGCCATATGAGCATATACATGCTTGTCCTAAGGGATGCATGTTGTTTAGGAAAGAAAATGCAGAAGCAAAGTATTGTTCAAAGTGTAGATCATCTAAATACTTGGAGGTAGATTCAGGTAATGGTACTAAGAGGCAGTTCACAATCCCCGTGAAAATTCTATGGTACCTTCCATTCATATCGAGGATCCAATGATTCTTCATGCCAGAGGAATCCGCGAAACAGATGACATGGCACAAGCAAGACCGTCGATACAACCCAGAGAAGCTGGTACATCCATCCGATGGTGACTCATGGACTCACTTCGATTCTATTCATCATGACAAAACTGTAGAGGCCCATAATGTTCGTCTTGTGATGGCAACAGGTGGGTTCCCTATGCAGGATTTCCACAGGTGCGAGCCGGGCTACGAGCAACTGGCAAATGCGACGGCTCACTGTGCATGTTTCAAGCTTGTGAGGGACATGCACTACGAGGCACGCGTCTAGTCCGTGATCATGTACCACACTCAGTACCTCCACCAGAAGTGCAAGAAAGAAGAAGCTTGAAACATTAGGCTGACCCGGGAGCAGTACTTGTAGGTACATGTAGAACTTCAATAATGAACATTTAATTTGATATTCTTACATGTGTTAACCTTTATGGCTTGTAGGTGCATGCATGGTGGTGCGCCAATCATCGGCAGTGCTGGGAGGTCATTGTTGACAAGAGTTTGTCGGAGGAGTGGGCCGAGCAGCACGAAGCTTGCCGGGAGAGGCGTTTCCAGATGCCGGATATAGCATACCATCATGGCAACCTTAGCCTCGATGCGTATGTGGCTAGATGGGTAAGCGAATCCATATCTTCATTGATACACTCAATTGTCCATAATTTCTAATCACGTCGCTCCTTTTTTCAGTCGGGGGCACATGGTGGTCAGTCTTGCTCGACGTTCAAGGCGATCGCTATGTCCCACAAGGGCAAGCCGACGTCCGATGTCGACTACAACCCGAACGACCCACCCTCAGCTTTCAGCAATGCAGGCATTCACATCCGCCTCAGTGACTACACATCGTTGGCAAGAGAGCTCCGTGGGCCAGAGTTCGATGTTGTCAACGGGAGAAGTGGTCATGATGATGGGTGGAGGCAAGAAGCACGGGCGCTACTATATGGGCAACAGTTGCATCGACACGGCCAATACTCCTACTCTATCCCGAATGCGAGCTAGGAGCACTGGCTCAACCCCCGTCGTACGCCCACGGCTGAGCGCGTCACGGCACCAAATGGAGGAGATGCAGGTTCATTATGTTCTGTTGATCACTCATTGATATTCACACACATTTGATTTGCATTGTAACATTGGAATGGTATATTGTAGGCCCAGATGCAGTAAGTGTTCTAGGAGCAGTTGGCGGTGGAGAAGGCAAATATCGAGGCTGATTACCAGATGCGGTTCACAGCCGAGCAACAGAAGATGCAGACAATGTACGCGTTCATGCATAGCATGGCCGCATAGCAAGGAATGTAGGTGCTAGTCATCCACTTCTCTCCACCGCCGCCACATCCTGCGTCTGTGAATCACTTCAGATAACCTTCAAGTTTCATTTCTTAGAGAACCTAGAAGATTTAGAGACTTAGAGAACTTGGAAGAAATTAGAGAATTAGAGAACCTAGAAGATTTAGAGAATTTGGAAGAAATTTGAGAATTATGGAGCCTAAAAGAATTTAGAGAATTATAGGCCTAGAAGGTTTAGACAATTGGAGAACTTTGGAGAATTTAGATAATTAGAGAACTTAAAAGATTTGNGAGAACTTTGAAGAATTTAGAGAATTAGAGAACCTAGAAGATTTAGAGAATTGTGAGAATATAAGGAATTATATAGCAAAGTAAATTTAGAGGCTTCAGAAAACATTCACAAATTAAAGAATTGAAGAACTTAGAGACTTTAGTCCATTTACATAACTTACATTATCAACTCATGACTTGTGATGTTCAAACACATGCTAAATCTTCTCCTTTGTGCAGAACCAGTCGGCGGCATCCAATGACCCACATCGGGACCATGATTTGTCAAATCCGTCGTTGCCGTGGCTATCATGGCCTCCTTCTTAGTGTTTGATAGGATCTTGTTGACTTATGTGATGGATGTGATGCTACTTATTCTCCGGATTGTGATGGATGTATGTTTGTGATGTATTTGTGTTTGTGATGTATTTGTGTTTGTGATGGATATTGTGATGTATTTGTGTTTGTGATGCATATTGTGATATATTGGTGATATAATTGTGTGCAAATGTGATATTTATGTGATGCCTGTGATATTTGTGAATTGAGAGCACTTTTGAAGCAAGAAAATACAAAAAAAAAACAAATATTCTGGTCACTTTGCCGAGTGCATTTATCATATCACTCGACAAATTGACCATTCATACAGTGCCTGGGAAGGCCCTTTGCCGAGTGCAATTACCATAGCACTCGGCAAAGGAGCCTAGGGTTTACCGAGTGCCAGGTCCAGGCACTCGGCAAAGAGGCCTATTGTTTGCCGAGTGTCGCTATCCAACACTCGGCGAAGGCTCAAAGTTTGTCATGTGTTGCATGTCGGGCACTGGCAAAGTTGCCCTAATGGCCGTCCCTTCCGTCCATTCCTCTCTGTATGTTACCTCTTTTTGCCGACTGCCATATATTGTTCGCCGAGTGTAGCGTAGCACATGGCAAAGGTTTGTCGAGTACCCGAGATTTGGCACTCGGCAAACTATGCTTTGCCGCTCAAAGTTTGTCGTGTGCTGTGTTGTCGTGGGCCACCCACGGCGTACCCCTTTGTGTATTCGGCCCTTTGCCGGACACTCAACAAAGGGGGGATTCCAGTAGTGTATCTTATCTAGCACCCAGTTAAACTTTATCTGATTAGCTGGAAGCACCCTCCTAACCAGCTAAACTTTTGTTTAATGAATCCAAACACAGCCTAAGTTGAATATTTTTTTAGCTTTACTGCCAACAACACTTGGGCAATTGGCCGCTCTTCAACACAGCACTTGGGCAATAGGGCCTTGTTGAGTGCTTAAGAACAGCATATACTAGATTTGACTATTGCAAGCATTTGCAGGGTGGCCTCAACTATTGGAGGAGATGGAAGTCAACCTAAAGGACATAGCATCATGTGTACTAGTAAATTCAACTACTGCGTTTTGTTTTATCTATAAGAAGCCTAAAGGGCTCCTCCTTGATTCTCCATCTTTGTGGTCTCAGCAGCACCCACAAGGCCGACAACAAACAAGTTACGAATTTCATCTTTCATTTTTGTTTTGCTGAAACCGCCATTCTACTTTATCTTCTTCTTATCAAAGTGCGCATTCTATCGATTTTTTCGTGGTCTTGTCCATGTCACCATATTAACTTTCGGTTTTGCTGAAATGCAGAAGTTTCTACATTGACAGAGATGAACTTCTCAGTCAATCATCAATGGCTGGCAGAACTGGTAAGCCTTACCCCCAGATGATCTCATCTTCAAATTAAATGAAGAAGCTGCATGTTCAATTTGCGCTGTGAGATTCTTGCATTCATACTCTGTTTTGGAGCTGACGAAGGCGTTGCTTGTTTCACTGATGCGTGCAGGAAAATGAGGATCTCGGGGAGCTCGACTACATTGACCCGCTGAGCATGGAGCAGCTCGCCGAATCTCTCGCCAGCGAGCTCTGGGACCAGCCTCCTACTCAAGAACTGCATCAAGTGCAATCGGATCAACGGCAGCAACAGACCTACCCGAACCCGACAGGCCTCTCCTTCCTCGGGGACGACATCAGCAAATCCTACGCCGCCGAGGGCTCCCCGTCGTCGGCCATCGGCGCCGGCGTCGAAAGCATGTTCTCCTTCACCGGTGGCAAGTCGAAGGAGCTGAGCTTCTCTTCTGCTGCTTCTGGAGGGTTCGGCACGCCGTCGCCATCGCCGCCGCCGCCGACGACGACGACCATGGAGACGAAAGGCAGGCGGAGAGCGAGTTCGAGCGCGCACGAGCATGAGCACGTCATCGCGGAGAGGAAGCGGCGGGAGAAGATGCACCTCCAGTTCGTAACTCTCGCGTCCATCATCCCCGACATCACCAAGGTACATTGCTCTCGCCGTCAGCTAATAAATATCGTCAGAGAAAAGGCAAGGTAACTGACTGACACCGTCATGGATGATGGATTGGCTGCTCGATCAATTGTTGGCAGACAGACAAGGTGTCCCTCCTGGGGAGCACCATCGAGTACGTGCAGCAGCTCAGGGGCAGGCTCAAGTCCCTCCAGGAGGAGCACTGCCACCAGAGCTCCGGCGTCGGCAGCACGGCGGAGTCGTCCCCGCCGTTGGACGCCCGGTGCTGCATCGGCTCCGAGGACGGCGATGGAGCGAGCCCGAAGATCGAGGCGGACGTCCGGGGGACGACGGTGCTGCTGAGGGTGGTGTGCCGGGACAAGAAGGGGGTGCTGATCATGGTGCTCAAGGAGCTGGAGAAGCACGGCCTGTCCATCGTCAACACCAACGTCTTGCCGCTCCCCGGGTCGTCGCTCAACATCACCGTCACCGCACAGGTGAACCTGAACCTTATACTTGAGGAGATATGCATGTCGATCTAGTAGTGGATGATTTTTTTGTTGGAATTTGTGATCACTCATGTGTTTCTTCTTTTGCTTTGTAACCATATGCAGGTTGAAGACGCTTCTTCTACCGCGGTTGAGCTTGTCAACAATCTAAATTCTGCTCTCAAGAGTTTTTAGTTACAAATTTCAGTTTGACGGACGAGCTACATTGGAATTTGTATGTACACAAAATGTAGATCTAGGTTGAAGCAACTAGCTACTAGGTGATTATTAATTACCATGGCCCTGTTTGGATGAGGGGGCTAGAGCTAGTTTTGGCTAGTTTGTGCTCAACTAGCTCCAAAGTATCCAAAGGGGAGGGGCTAGAGTGGGGCTAGTTGCATCTAACCCACTAAAGAAACTATCCACCCAAATAGGTGCTAATTGAGGCTTGAGTATGGCTAGTTGCATCTCTCCCACCAAAAAGTGATTGAAAAAGTATACTTTTGATCAATCTAACCATTTCATCCAAACACCTTTTTGGCTAGAGTTAATTTGTGGCTAGTGTTAGAGTTAGAAACTAGCTCTAACTCTAGTTGAGTTAGAGTATCCAAACAGGGCCCATGTGTCCCCTGTTCTACTTACTTATGGAATTGGCGCCTTATTAGGTTTGCTCTCGCAAAATAGTTGGATTCATAGTTTCGTATCATTTGGTAGCACACTCTGTATGACATTATAAGATTTAATATAATTCATCTCATTAATTAGGACCAACGTTTGGCCAACAATTACTCACAATTGACTCCATTAGTTTATATTGAAACAATTATGATTATAACTTTATACCACATGAATGAAATATTTGTGGCATAATCATTACTCAAAGACTTGTCCTAACGAAATAGAATATGTCTTTTAACAAAAGAGAGGGACTACGAAACTATAGTATGTCATTGTTTTGATGCCATCAATTTTAACTATACCATTAGATACAATCAATCAAATGTCTATAAAATATATTTTTTTTGGAATTCAATCAATCAACTATGAAACAAGAGAGCTCCTTTAATTTAATAGAAAGAAACTGAAAAACGAATAGAGAGTAAAATAATTCAACATTTTTTTAGGATAAACGTATAATCTCTTATATCTGTGGCCATATGGAGGATGAACATAGTTGTGTGAACATGATATGATTTAAACACGACTGAACAATTAAAACACAATGGTTGTAAATATAATCGGGAGATAAAAACATTGTAGAAGCAACTAAGTTGTTAGCTCAGTAGCAGTTATTTTAATTTAGACATCATAGAATCTCAAACCACAGATACGCACCATGCATGTCCAACTACTTGCTGTTCCCGGGTAATCCAATCCATCTTACTCTGCTGGAACTGCTACTGGTTTTGTGGCTCATCCTGTGGGCGCAACGGCAAACACAAAACGAACAGATCAACTAGTACCTAACATAGATATAGGGCAATAAATAACCTGAAACTGAGTGTAGATGCATGTGCATCCCATAAAACAATAGCAACAACTAGCACTGGAACATTTGGGAGTTTTCTTCAAAAAGAAAAAAGAGTAACACAATAGGGCCTGTTGAGGTATTGAAAAATAAGATCAGTTGACTACCGGATGCACTTGGCTCTTTCATAATAAGAGCAGATGGAGGTCAAGCGTAAGTAGATCATGGCAAAAGTCTAACCACCACCAATACTATACAAGTGCTTCGTTGCAGAAAAGCTAAGTTTGTTGGTTGGCTTATTAAATGTAGTAGTCTAGTATTTTCTTATGCAAATAAGTTATTGTCTCGTATTGTTCCTACTCAAATTAGGCACTTCACGTATTCACCTTTTTGCATTTGGGACTGAAGGAGCCGAAACAGGTAACGCAGTTAGTATTTTATTATCACGAAATTGTTTGGCAACATNCGCCTGTAGCTCAGTGGATAGAGCGTCTGTTTCCTAAGCAGAAGGTCGTAGGTTCGACCCCTACCAGGCGCGATTTTTTGGCTTTTGGCCCTGCAGTATATTTTTTTAACTTTTATTTTGGCCCTGCATATGATTTATTTTTTTAACTTTTATTTTGGCCCTG
>JAZFNS010050585.1:1642-16119 GCA_037127165.1 Alloteropsis angusta | reverse complement strand
TTTACTATGTCTCCAATCGGACTCTGACGCAAGAAAGAATTCATTCTCCAATGACTAGATATCGCGGTAGTAAGAATGAATTCATTCTCAAATACAACGGCGAGGTCGCCGTCCAGTTTCTCCGTCAGCTGGCGATTTTTTTTAATTTTTTTTATGTTTTTGCAAAAATAGCAGCAGGTCCAGTGAAAATANCGTTGATCGACCCGATGGGCTTCAGTTCTTCCAGTCTGGGCCAGTGAAACGCCTGTTGGGCCGCACAACCCTGGGCTGGCGAGCAGTGCAGAGTCCATCGGCCACAGGCTCACGACACGAGTAGGCGCGTGGTTCAACTATCCGCCAACAGAAATAGATGNACGCCTTTGCTGAGGCCGCTTCTCCTTGTGCCTTGTCCTGGACTCCTGGTACGTGACATCGGAGTTTCGGACTCCACCTCCGACTCCGAGTCCGTCGTGTACGCATTCGATCGGCCCGTCTCCGACTCTATGTCGATCCACCACCTCTCACAGTTTTTCACCCATAAATATGGACTACCACACTATATATCTAGGCATCAAGGATCGCTCTCGTCTTGCAACCACACCACGCGCTAGCGGCTAGCGCTGTGTCGTCGCCAAGCAGCCACCCCGCGGCGCGCCGCCATGGCCAGCGTCCAGACGTGCACCGTTGTGCACCCGAAGGCCGGAGAGGTCGTCGACAGGATCGCGAGGATCAAAGACGCACTAGCATCGGTCGAGACAGGTAGCGAGGCAGTGCTCGAGTCGCTCCGGGAGCTGCAGGCCGTGCCGATGACCTTCGAGGCTCTCGAGACCACCAAGATCGGCCGGACCGTCAACGCCCTGAGGAAGAGCGCGCCATCGGGTCAGGCGCGCGAGCTCGCCGCGGCGCTGTACAGGGGCTGGAAGGCCATCGCAGACGAGCACTTCGCAGCGCGGCAGGCGGCGGCGCCCACTGGAGACGCCGCGGCGAGGGTCGACGTGGCGCTGAAGGCTGACAAAAGCATCACGTGCCCGTCGGCGACCGAGACGACGAAGCAGCAGTCGGCTGCGGCGAGCAGATCGAGCGCAGGCAACCGCTCGGTGACCACCACGCCGACCGCCGTGAACGCGAAGCTGGAGCAAGCGGTACCGGCGATCAAGAAGCAGAGGAGCATACGGCTGGTCATCAAGAATGCAGAACAGCGCGCGGTCCTGCAAACGGCGGTGACCCCGCAACCGACGCCAGATTCGAACTCGAGGCCGGCGACAACCGCTGTGTCCTTGACCAAGGCTAAGCCGGCGACAAGCGCTGTGTCCTTATCGAAGGCTAAGCCGGCGATAAGCGTTGTGTCCTTGACCAAGGCTAAGCCGGCGACTGCGGTGCCAAAGCCGATGGGTTCGGGCGCGTGCAAGCGCAAGGAAGCCCCGGAGGCCTCCGACGAGGCGAGACTGGCAAGGGCGAAGATGAGGCTTCGCGAGGGGTACAAGGAGGCCTCGACCGTCAAGGAGAAGAGGAAGATCCAGGTCATCGTCACGCAGGGGAAGGGGAGGCAGCGCCCTCAGCAAGTACGGTGCACCGCCGCGGGTGGAACGGGGAAGCCACCTCTGGTGCCTCGTCCCAAGATGTTCAGGGCTTCTTGAGCAGCCGCAGCCGTAGCAGCAATAGGGTTTGCTAAAAATTGCTAGCTTCTGTCGCTGACGATATGCCATAGATTCTCGTTCTAATCAGACGCTGGAATCGTTTCTTGTTGGCTTCTTCATGGTATATTTGGTTACTTCAAGTTTGACCTTCGCTTTGTTGTGTACATAATACCATCATTTTGTCACCGTTACGGCAAAAGTGCAAATAGAACAGCGGTGTAAGAGTGTAGCATACTTCGCGTTCAGATAAATTGGCGTTAATTTTTTTGCAACTTTAGCCAATAATTAGTGGTATTTAATAAAGTCACTTTACAAAACTACTTCCACAACCCTGTATCAAATTCGCGAGACGAATCTAATGAGGCTTTTGACCGCACAATTAGAGGATATTTACTGTAGCATTGCTGTAAGACGAATCTAATAAGGCCTTTGACCGCACAATTAGAGGATGTTTACTGTAGCATTACTGTTGCAAATCATGGATTAATCAGGCTCGTTTGATTCAACCCGCAAAGTTACACTCATCTGTGGCTAGATTTTACAAATAGACTTCATTTAGTACTTCATGCATGGAAGATTCCAATTGGCGCCAATTTTTTGGCTGTCATCTGAACCGGCCAATGTTTAGTTCGGGAATAAAAACAAAATTATAGAAAGAGAGCGAACATTTTGTATGGGTACATGTGAAGACCTGAAAGAACTCAGACATGATTTATGCTGTGGCATCAAGTTAATTTGCCATCACAATTACAAGAAAGCTATCTCAACAGTCCACATGCTAGGCTGCTGAGGCTACAAAGCACCAAACACCGGCAGGAAAACATATCTGCAAAGCTGGAATGCGTTCTAGTAAAACGTAAGCATTGACTAAATCAACTGCATAAGATCAGCTTTTGTTTTCAGTAGATTCAGCTGTAGCCGAGGATGTCGTGGACGCCGTGAGGTCCCTGGCGCATTGTGACACATATGCCTTCAACTGCAGTAATTTACAGGGCAAATTTGTTAGTCCAAATGAGCACATGAAGGAAATAGTTACCACTTTTCTAGGTCAAATGGCACTAGACTTGCTACAGGTCCTCTGCAACAATGGCTAAACCGCCTTTGCAGAATTGCAGCGGTGCTATATTTCTTAACATCTGAGCAACTATATCTCAAATTTCCAATGAATTAAGACATGCGAGGCATCTCCATCACACTTAGCCATTTGACACACAACATCAATAAACAAAAAAAAATCTCTATGATGTGCTTGCACATACTATCTTTTTTGTTTCTTCTGTTTCCTACGGCTTTCCTATTTCCATATGTTCAACATTTCCACCAACCTTGGACCACCTCCATGTTTTTTAGTTCCATAAAGTTTCATCATGTAATGAATGGAGTGAAGAGAACAATTTGATATCTAGTCATTAAGTCTGTGAAATGTGAACCAAAAAATAAATCTTTTCTGCCCATTACCTTGAAATCAGTCAAATCAGGGACTACGAATCTTGGCAACTTTTCATCAACAATCACATACCCACCTGTAAAAGTACATGAACTTTTTTAACAAATGTCCAAAAGCATATAGGACTAAAAGTTTCAATCTCATCAACGTGACAGGAAGGAGAGAAACCAAGACTTGTGCAACTTGTTTTATACAAATAGATAGATTCTCATGCAATAGCATTAAAGCGAATGGGGAAGTTCAACAAATCAAGTAAAATCAAGAATGTAGTCAGAAAAATAGCCTTGCTGACATGAGCTATACATTTAACACAAAATCGAACCACAGCTAAATATAAGAATTTACAAAAGCGAACCACAGCTACATATAAGAATTTATACATGATTCAATGGTCGGACAAGCATTGATCATTAAAGAGAAGAAGGAACAATCAACCTGTACTTGTGCAGGAAGAAGAGACTCAGAAAACGTAACATTAATAAACAAAAAATATGAAAATTAACAAACTTTGTTCACTCCACCCCTTATAATAACATCGTCTAACTATAATTTTCTTGATTGAAAAAAGTTTCAGTTTCAGCTAACATCAATATATATATAGTTCATGTCCTAAAATTTAGTACAGTGCTACTTCAGCTAATTAGATGTATCCATGGTTGAAACCACAATGTTCCTTCCATTGCAAGGTTTTGTAGTTCAGACTTAATAATCAACTTGTATGCATGAATTGTTCGTTGTTCTATTTCTCATTGTGGTAAAGGCCGTCCAATATTACCATAATACAAAGTTGTTGAGTTTTACACCACATTATTAACTATTCTTTCCATGGTCTTTCAAGCAGTAAGCAATAGTAACTAAAGATATCCTGTGTTCCTTAGCACTATTGTATACCACAGGATGATGCATTATTTTTTTATCTGAGCTTACTAAAGGAGTTGACTGCTTAAACCAAAAAGGAGCGCATTAAGTGTTCACTGCTCATCAACAGGATGTCGCGTTATTTTTTTTATCTGAGCTTACTAAAGGAGTTGACTGCTTAAACCAAAAAGGAACGCATGAAGTGTTCACTGCTCAAAAAATTCCATGCTCTCCAAAGTTCAGAACATTTTGTTAGTTGCTAGCGTAAACTGCACTTCGTTCACTTGTAAACAAGCAAACGGTTGACTCAGAACAAAACTCTTCATGCTTGATATACAAGTGATATACACACAAATGGGGCAAACAGCTCGAATCAGTTACTATTCCAAATTTCATCTACGGTTAATTTAAATCCTAAGAGCCCTAGAAAGATTCACATTCCACTACGGCAGTCATTTTTTGTAAAGTACAGAGAAAAAAATAAATTGCAGAGCGAAGGCGACCAGGAACTGGAAAGGCTAGACCCCAGCTAATCGATTGAGCTGTTACCTTTGCGGGTGTGGAACCCCGTGGGCTTGCAGTTCTTGCCCTTGTAGTAATCCCGGGGCGCACGCTTGGAGGATAGGATGTCGAGCGAAGAAAGTCGCTTCCGCCGCATCGACCGCCCGAGCGAACTCACGATGAGCCCCAGCGGCATCCTTCCGCGTTGCCTGTACCCAACTCCCTCTTGTCTCCCGCTGGTTCCTGCCCGCAGCAAGAGCAAAATGAAAATGAGCAGGGGTCGCGGGAACTGCGGTCTTCGGAGGCGAGAGCGGCGCCGGAGCGTACGGGATGAGCGACGGGGGATCGGAGGCGGAGGCGGAGGCGGCGTGGCGGGCTGGCGGCGGTGGACGGTGCCACGGTGGTAGGGTTCGGACTTGGAGCTGGAGAGTGTGGGTCGCATTTGGGCTGGCCCACCAATTTGGTTCAGCCCATTTTCTCTTTTCGAAGTTCAATGGTTATTTCACTTTTTTTTTGTGCCGGTAATACTAGACCGAAGCTTTGGTATAGCAAGGAAGTTTCGAGTCAGTTTTAGGCCTAATTTTCAGTATCAAATCTCATGTGTAAATTTTCTCTGCACGTTTACTTGCATTTTCTGGGTTTCCATAACTGCGACATGAAACCAAAAACTAAAATCGAGATTTTAAGAGGACTTTCAATTTTTTGAAAGAAATAACCATTTGATTTATTTTATAAGTTGCAATACTATTTGGAAATCCCTGAGGCCTTTTAGTCCATTTTGTAGGGCTTTCTTTAAAAAAAATTGATTGTAGCTCGGTTGGTGGTAACATGCTTCAGTATTTTTGAGTCTCGAACTTAGTACAATTGTTTAAAACTTTAGGTAATTATTTTTAAAGCAACAACAAAACATCTGTGCTGACTTCGTCAATTTTAATATCCGCGAGCCAGTCTCTCAAATACGTTCATAAGGGTTAAAGTGTAGGCGCCATTCCATGGATTCATAGGTATGTGGTATGCCTAGTCGCGTTGGTATTGTGTTTTGCCAAAAAAAAAAAAAACAGCAAGGTTCAAAGGAAGCGGATAAAGTATATTCAGTGGGTTCGAGCCTTCGCGAGCTATCTTCCTCAGTTACATATGTTCTTCCCCAGACTGAATAAATGTTCATGGATAACCTCATCTCATGTATATTTTTTATTTACGAAAGTCGAACTTTTGGTACCACATGGCATGCACATATTGTGAGCTTCTCTGAATGAGCTGAGCTTGTTCGCTATAGAAACAGCAGAGCCGTCCTGTCATGTTGTTTATCTGTGTCAGTGAAATTTTCACTCGAACAGCAGCTGGTCCGTGGTCGGCACTACAGCTAATGTAGTTCACGGTCCCACAGGGTAGAATAATTCACCAGGATGAGCCGAAAGAGGCATGGCCAAACTTATCTGAAAACATCAATGTTCCATGAAAAATTGCAATATATTCCATGGCGCAGAGTTGCAGATTCGAAAATACAAAAGTCTTTACAAGGGTAGACACGAGCNAGTTCACACTTCACAGACAGTAGGATATTCCAAAACCAACTAAAAACATTGTCTCCAGAAAGCAAGACTTCTAGTGAAATCTTCTGCTCTCGCCAGATACAACTGCAAGGTAAAGGGGGAAAAAGAAGAAGGAAAACGAGGAACAACAGAAAGGGGAAAACTTAAACTGGTAAATAGNGAGTAGGCTCCTGTAGGAGCTCACCATTGCCGATTTCTGACTTGCCGGTCTCTGTCCGCGCCTCACCGAGCCATCTCGAACTGGAAGCCAGGGAAGAAGGCCATGAGAAGCATGGACAAATACAAACTGATGGTTGATGAGGAGGAGGAGCTCAGCTCAGCTCAGCTCAGCTGTTGTCCTCCATCCTTGTACTTCTGTACTCCTTGAGCTGCTCTCAAGAACCATGCAGACGCTCCTGCCATGCGTCCTTCATGATCTGCAGGGGGCAGAGGATTACAGGAGAGAGGGGGGAGAAGAGGACCTGGCTGTAGTCGGCAGGTTTGCTGCAGCAAAAGCTCTTGTGAGAACCAAGAACAACTTGCACGGTGGCATTATAAAGAGGCTAGGGGTGGTGTGCTTTATTGGTGGAAAAAAAAGAATAATGAGAAGTCAAAGAAAGTTCACTGTAGGGGGCGCGTGGCAATGTCTGGAAATCCCTATCCATGCTGTTCTTGTCTCACAAAACATCAATTCTGCAGCTAAACCTTCTGCTGACAATTCTCCACTGCTATCCTTGTTTGGGGGCTGTCCAAGAGTAATTTACTGAATGAGTGTACAGGATCCAGCCATCCAAGGCATTCATTCATGCTGGTAAAAGTTAAGACAACCTCTATACTAATCCCATTTACCTTTCTACTAGTAATAATTTGGTAGCAGCTTTTGACCAATTGCCATGTTTGCTGCCAAATTGTGTAACCCAATCGCTTAGCAATTAAGTGTCTAACAACCAATCTGAGGTTTAACCCCAACCAACCAATCTTTACCAACAGACTAAGGTTACTCAAATTTTACCAGGAGACAAAATCTATATATCCACCATACAAAAAATAAAGGTACCTTTTACAAAAAGTTGAAGAGCCAATCTCCTCTTTTGAGATGCACTTTTTAGAACATGGAGATTGGGGGTTGTGGCCTTCCTGTTTTGCCACTACTTCGTGCTTATCAAGCATTCGTCTCCTAAATCTTCAATTAAGTTTACAATCAGTTCCATGCATCTAACTGAATCAGTTCTGCCTGATATTGTCACAGGGCCATAAAAGGCAATGAGGAGAGAAAAAACACCATGTAATATACTAATAATTAGTCCGACAACAAATAATGCTTCGGAATTTAGAAGGAATATACCTTGCATATTTAGTGGCAGCTGCTCCACAATAAAGTAGAAGAAATCAGTACCACCAAAGAATGGCATTTCCACAAAAGTGGGATTTAATGGTTGAGGCCCAGAGCAATGGACCCCTCCAATGGAATTTCTGAATCCCCTTTCCCCTCGTTTGAACAGGTGGAATGGTGGTGAAGCCATGGAGGTGATGAGCCTTCCTGCTGGAAGTGCACCTAATCATCACCATCATGGACACTACGCTCAAGCACCAATAATAGATCCTTTTCGACCTTACGTGTCCCATGACCAAGCATCAACACGCACCGGCATCAAGAATTTTCGAATTGATAGCCTCCACTTCTGAATGCATGTGCTGAATGAATTTTGTCCTTAGGAACCAAAAACAAACAAAAAAAAAGAAAAGAAAAGAAAAGAAAAGAAAAGAAAAGAAAAGAAAAGAAAAGAAAAGTCTTCCTGGAATCCCAGTAACCTAGTTTCTCTCCGTACCAACCCAAAGATCACTCAAGTTGAAAAATACCACCAGTGTGTCACTGACGTGGGGGCCAGGGCCCATTTGTCAACCCCACAAACCTCGGTATTTTTCAATCTGTTCAGCACATCGTAATAGCACTAAGCTTTGATACATCATCTCCCTGATTTCTGTTAGAACAGCTTAATAACCTATGAAGCAATTGTGAGCTTCCATTCCCTTCAAAAAATTTTTGTTGTTATCACTCTTCAGACTAATATAAAGTAAACAACACTCAAGGGAACATGATTGCCCCACCAGAAATAAATGGTTTGTTCTTTCCTAGCATGTGCAGTCTGCACAATTGAGTAGTACAGATGTCACTCATCTGACACATTAATAGCCTTTTAGTCACGAAAAGAAATGGTACCTTTCATGCCCAGTAGTAAACAGTGATCAAACTAACTATTACTTACATGGTAGAGATTATAGAGGACATGATTACTCTTAAGAAATATGAGAAGGGCTTAGCAAGGCATAAGCGCACAAAAATTTGGGCAACCCTTTGCACACTTGGCCAAATCACATATATTTTAGGATCCTATATTTTACTTAGATTAACTTTGACAGAAGATGATTTAGCTGTGACATAGAAAGATTATTGCTAGTTTTGGACAACCAACTGTTCATTGCACAGAAAATTTTCTTATCATACTTGGGTGCCACAATACCATTTCAGGACTCACGGGTCACGACTTCACGAGTGATGGTGTAAAGATATTGATAGTTGACAGTAGCAATATCCTACGAGCAAGTTGTTCCAGATTTATATTTCATTTAAGTCTTAAACTTCTTCAGCAATTTTATTTCAAAAAAACTTCTTCAGCAATTAATAATAAGATTGTTAGCATAAGAAAAAATAACTAACTCGAACTTACCCATACAATTATACAAATAGATGGTACTCAGTTCAACTTCGAAGTTGGAACACAAGTACACAACCATTTTGCGAGGAAGAGCTGCAAGCCTGCAACACAAGCGCACAAGCGTCGCCGAAATTATGACACAAGCATCTTGGTCCAACAACTATTCAACTGGATTACCTGGAATCACAGCTGAAGGATTCTTCTCTATGCATCACAAATTCGTTATTACCCACCAAGAACGGCTCCGATTCAAGAACCAATATGGAAAGGCAACCACCTTCGCGAACAGCAACCAGATATATACCCTCGAACGAAGGGCGTCTTGAGTCTCGACCGTTCAGAGCAGCTCCATGCTCCGAGGGCATCACCATCTCCGCCTTCAGCCGGCCGGCCGGCGACGAGCCCTCAAGGCCTCGACGGGACGATGGCGCGGACGCGCGGTCCTCGCGGTGGACACGCCTTGAGAATCCCAAGCCGTCGATCGCTGTGTTTACGGTCTAGATCGCGAGATCGGGAAGGACCGGAACCCGGATAAGCCACAGCGTTTTCGCCGACTGACATGTGGGCCAGGGTTTACAGGGAGACAAAACAAGTCGGCCGCGCCCAACCACTTCTTTCGCTTAAACCCTAACCAAAACCCTCCCCCCTCCTGCTCCTCCCCGCTCTCGCCGGCCGCCACCATGTCGATGGCGGTGGCCTCCTCCCTCCGCTCCCTGGCGCGCCGCCGGCCCCGCCTCCTCTTGCCCGCGGCGCCCCTGGCCGTCCCCGGTGCCCGGGCGGCATTCCTCTCCGGCGCGGCCGAGGAGGCGGCCCCGCAGGCCGCCGCGGATGCGGCGGCGGCGCCACCTGCACCGGGGCGGAAGGTGCTGGAGAGCTTCCGCGAGGAGTTCGAGATCGGGGGCCGCCCCATCGCCTTCGAGACGGGAAAGATGGCGCGCTTCGCGAACGGCTCTGTGGTGATCTCCATGGAAGACACCCACGTCCTCGCGACCGTCGCCGCCGCCAAGTCCTCCGAGCCCGTCCGGGACTTCCTCCCACTAACTGTACGGTCCCTTCACTGACCTGTATAATTTGATTGTGATGCGAGATGCTAGACAGCCTTGAATTCTACAATGAATGCCCAATTCATCTGATCGCACTTAGAATCCTGTAATTTGGTTTGGTTATTTATGTCATGTGAGGATGCACAACTTGGAGTTGATGAATCATGTTTGATTTTCGCTTCATAAGGAAACGCTAGGTTTTATACTGCCATAACTACATCCCCANTCCATAGTCAATTGGAGCTTTGATCTTATATTATTCACTTCACATTTTACAAGCCTGTTTTTGATTGGTGCAATTAGTTGCTTCTGTTCTTATTAATGTGCAAATAGGGAGACAACTGGCATTAGTAAATTGGTGAAACTGAAAACTGATGCCAAGTAGCCGGTTCAAGGACATTTGNNNNAACTTTTTTTAGAAGCTCTTTCCTGTATGGCATATCAAGTCTAAATTATAGAGAAATGCTGATTTGTAGTAAGCCAGCGTCCAAAAAGTATTTTTTTGGGTTGCTCAACTCTAAATGAAAAAAACAAGTTCTGTATGATCCTGCATTTTGGATGCAACAATCGATCTTGTATGTTTATCTGTTGAGTACTATTTTAGTGTTTGTTCGCTNCCCAATGAATTAAAATTTCTGGTGGCTGTAGGTTGACTATCAAGAAAAACAGTATGCTCAAGGTGTTATTCCCACAACATATATGCGCAGGGAAGGTGCCCCTAAAGAAAGAGAACTTCTCTGTGGACGTATAATTGATCGACCAATAAGGCCATTGTTTCCTCGTGGCTTTTACCATGAAGTTCAGGTATTCTTTTTCATGATATNACATCGACTTATTAAAGTTTGCATAATCATTGGAACTCATTGCTGAAATTTCCTCCTATTTTTTTAGATCATGGTAAATGTTCTTTCATCAGATGGAAAGCAAGACCCAGATGTGATGGCTGCAAATGCCTCTTCAGCTGCACTAATGCTATCTGATATACCTTGGAATGGGCCGATTGGAGTAATACGTGTTGGGAGAATTGATGGGAATTTTGTCTTAAATCCTACAGTCGATGAGGTAAATATCGATTCGTTTTCTGACCCAGGGAACTCTTTTGTTCTATCCTGAATTGTACATGTATTATTCACATGATATTTTTCATTTATACTGCCTTTGGACCTTATATTTCCTGGTAGCATAACAGAATTTTATTACAGATCTAACTTAATTATCATATGTTCGATCATCTATACTACTACAATTTGTTCAGTTGACTCATATTTTCTGTATGTTGTACTGTGCTTTGCAGCTAGGTTTGAGTGATCTCAATCTTATTTATGCATGTTCACGGGATAAAACTTTGATGATAGATGTACAAGCTCGTGAAATAACTGAAAGGGATCTTCAGGCAGGAATGAAGCTTGCACACTCTGAGGTAGTCTTCTATATCTTTATCATTATGATTCATTATAAGTATATTCTCATGTGTTCATTATTATACTCAGGCAATTAAATGTATCGACCCTCAAATAAGATTGGCTAAGCGAGCTGGCAAAGAGAAGAAAGAGTACAAGATATCTCTGATTTCGGATACATCCTACGAGAAAATTAGAACATTATCAGAAGCACCCATTGAGGAAGTCTTCACTGATTCATCATATGGCAAGGTGATTATACTTTATCTTATGCTCGATGGAGGGGAAGCCAAAACATTCAATATTGTTCATTTTTTTTACAAATCCCTGCCACGAGTAAAAGGTTTGAGTGTTTTTTTCTTCATGGCATGAATTTGTTGGATATTTTCATTTCAGTTTGAGCGGGGAGAAGCTTTAGAAAAAATCACACAATCTGTGAAAGCAAAGCTTGAAGAAGAAAATGACGAGGACAGCTTGAAGTTTCTTTCCAAGGCAGTTGACACAGTGAGAAAACAGGTAGACCACATTAATTTCGTTGGCAAAATCTTGTGGAAGCGTGAATAAATTATTCAGCATTAAATGCATGCTATTAAATAATGGTATAATATTAGTCTTAATGGCTGTGCCAAAATTTCTCAAGGTGTTATGTTATCCATTAGTTCACGGGAATTTCTAATGTTTTTGCAAATTTTATATNAAGTATGATCTTAACTGGGCCGAGATCAATAGCTCCCAGCCATCTTTGACACAACTTGATGGCACCTCGTTCATTGCTATATTCTTATTGAATCACTTTTGCTACTTTCATTTCATTGACAAGGACTTGTGTCCATTTGTGCAGGTCATACGTAAAAGAATAATTGACGAGGGACTTAGAGTAGATGGTAGACAACTTGATCAGGTCAGACCATTGTATNTGTGAATCCAACACATATCCGGTATTACATGGCTCTGCCCTGTTTTCACGTGGAGATACACAGGTCCTCTCTCTTTTCCCCTACCTCCCTCCATCCCTCCATCCCTCACCCNGTTATTCTCTTATAGGTTTGGAGGAAATTATCCATATTTTTCCAACCAAGTTGTTGATATATAATCATGCAAATAATGAGCCATATGGCTGTAGGTTCTATGTACAGTTACCCTTGGTGCTCCTGGCGATGCTCAGCGACTGGATTCAATTGTTGGCCCTCCAACAAAGCGTTTCATGCTTCACTATAGCTTTCCACCATTTTCAATAAATGAAGTTGCCAAACGTGGGGGTCTGAATCGGCGGGAAGTTGNGACATGGTATGTGTTTTTCTTCCATATGCTAAATGAACTGTCCTGAAGTTTAAGTTAAATGGATACTTCTGATATCCTCGCCCAGTTTGTCTCATATGGAGGCTTACAAATGTGATAAAATTCAGCTTTCATTGTTATATGCAGTGTTGCCCTTGTGTTTCTTTTCATACGGCATTGTTGATCTGAAGAAATTTTTAGAAACATTTATTGACCGCAAATTTCTCTTATGATTCATACAAAATCAATGCTGAATCTGTTGGTACAACTTCTGTACACTAGGCATGCATATATTTGTCTGTCAAAATTTATAAAGTTTGACCTTTTCTCAAATCTTAATATGCCCAATGAAAAGAAATGCTGGGAGTACTAGTGTTATACTACTCATAGGNATACAACAGCCTTGGGAACTTCAAATAGTGCATGAAAGCATGAGGATTTGGTGTGGTCTGGGCATTATCTGGTACCATGGTCTGATTTAAATTTAAATGAAGCAAAAATGAATACCAGCATTGCATCTATTTATTATGTACCACTGTGCAGGCACTCTTGCGGAGAAAGCATTGCTTGCTGTACTTCCTCCAGAAAGTGATTTTCCATATACTGTTCGGGTAAACTCAGAAGTCATGGCCTCTNGATGGTTCAACGTCAATGGCATCAGTATGTGGAGGTATACTACAAACCATTTTCTCTTATAATGGTACTATACTTGAAATGTCACAGTACTCTTTCAGTTGGTATAGCAGTTTTTGGCTTGCGGAACTTAGCTCTATGATTTACAACGTGCCATTATCTAATTTGCACAAGCCTTAGTTTGCAACACCATATTCTTTACTGTCCTAAGGCTGTCTCCAACAGCATAGGCAAATGCTCAAAATGCGTCGCCATAGTGTTTTGGGGCAGCAAAAACACCCTCCAACAGGTAACGCAAACGACAGACCTATTTTGCCTCGGAGGCGTGAGGCACCGCAAATATGCGTGTAGTCTCTCTCCATGGACGAAATCTCTGCCTCTCGGCACACAGCACAGCAGAGCTACGCCAGCTGGAGAAGAACGGCCGCGGCACCAGCGAAGGGGACGACGACGCCTGCAAGGGAGACAAACTGCTGCCCAATGGCCAACTCGTATTCCCTCTGCTGCTGTGTGGACCTGGAGGAGCAGGTCACGGCCGCGCTCGCAGCCGCGGGGAAGAGCGACGACTCCAATGGGAGGAGGGACTCAGACCAGGCCACCGACAGCGAGGAGGTACCGCGGTGGATTTGGGCGATGGCACCGCGGGCTACAGCAGCAGCCACGAGGAGAGCGATGATGGCCTCCACATCGTCCTGAACAAGGACCACGGTGCGCCCCGCCATGGCCTTCCTCCTCCGCCACGCTGTGCCGCACCGGGCCTGTCCCGCCGCTGCGACGCCGCCCCGCTGCTCGCCACTGATCCCTTCGCCCCCTCGCTCGNGCCTCTCTCCCTGCGCCTCATCGCAGGGTGCGACGGCGGCGTGGAAGCCGCATCGGGGTGCGGGACGGTGGGGGGCGGCCAGGAGTAGGAGGCGGCGAAGGTGGATTGCAGCGTTGGATTGCGGCGGAGTGGGGAGCTGACAGAAGCTACTCGTTTTTGCATTTCACGGTTGGAGAAGCTGATTTTTTGGGCCGTGACCGTCTACCGTGCAAGGCCCAAAAACATGAAATGGGTATCCTATTTAGGTTTCATTGTTGGAGACAGACTAAGACATATATTGACTCCCTAGTTCTCTTTTTAAGAAAACAGCTTGTCATTGGCACCACCCTTATCCTTTCTGCCATACATACAAGGATATTATGCTTTCTTTAAAATAATTTATTTAGCTTACATTTGCTTCTGGGTTTAAGCGNNCACAATTTAATGCAAATTACCTTTTCATTGCTCTTACAATATCCTTAAACAGCTAGAAAATTATTATGTTGTTTCTTAACGTTCTGCTTTTCATGCATTGTAAATGGTGTTTCACAGGAAGTATGGCCTTGATGGATGCTGGGATACCTGTAAGAGAACATGTAGCTGGTGTTTCAGTAGGTCTTGTAAGTCAAGTGGATCCAACCACTGGAGATATT
>JAZFNS010043286.1:4468-16212 GCA_037127165.1 Alloteropsis angusta | reverse complement strand
CCACGACTCCGGGTGCAGGTCGGCGCAGTAGAACTTGGGCAGCACCGCCCGGGCCACGGCCTCGATGTCGGCCACCCTGGCCCCCGCCATGGACGAAGTAATAGAGGAGCCCCGTAAGCGGCGCCAGCGCGATGAGCAGCAGCGTCGAACGGGCGCCGCGAACGTCGAACGGGCGTTTCTGGGCCGGAATGGCCGCATCGGTCGGCGCTACGTAGGCGCGCTTCTTGGCAGGGAGGCACGCGGGCGCCGCGTCCTCCCGGCGCCAAGATGGATCTTTCCTTCGCCGGGAGGCAGAATGGGGCGTCCACCTCCACCCGCGGCGCCACGATGGCTCTCTTCTTCACCGGGAGGCACACACCGACGGGTGCCTCCTCCGGCGGATGCGGCGGCGGCTGCACGCGCTTCTTGGTCGGCAGCAGCACGCTGGGAGTCGATCCGAGGTGGGAGCCGACATGCCGGAACACCGACGGGTGGCCGTCGGTGCTCGCGCACACGGCACAGAGCACGCCATCGTCGTCCTCCACGGGGTCGGGCTCTTCGCTCGTAGGTGACCGAAAGGGGAGGGCAGTTTATATGCGGGCGGTCGCATTGCTTTGGAAGGGGAAGAGGCCGTCGGTGGGATGGAGGCGAGGAGTCAGGGAACGGACGCGGCACTGGTGTAGGACGAACGGAAGAGGCAGGAGAACGGCCCATCATTCAATGAGACAGAAGGGGGAAGGAGATGGGCCGGCGCGGCATCGGGTGGGGATAGCAGCGAGGAGAGGATGCCACCCTGGATGTCTATGTGGACGTCCTGTATGTGCACAGCACTACTCTAGTGGGCTTCCCCTTTATAAGGGTTATAGATTTATACTCCTTCCATACCTAAAAAAAACTTGACGTTTAGAATAAGCTTTGGGTCAAACATTGGAAATATAAATCATCAATAACTTTTACGTTGTTAAGTTTGCAAATGTGAAACCTGTTTGAATAGATTTGATTTGAAAAATACTTTCATAAAAGTATACATATATCACTCTTCGATAAATACTTTTATAATTAAAAGAGGTGAAAGTTGTGTTTTGGAGATGTGTCGCTATCTTAAATGTTAAGTTTTATTGGGTATGGAGAGTACTGTACATCAACCAGACTCTTTGAAGATTCTAAAACTATTTTTAATAGCTTGGGACCCACTATGTACCCTCCCTCCCTCTCCCTTTCTTTTGGGTGGGCCAGAACAAAACCTCATGGAGCCTCACATTGTAAATTGTAGAACCAAATGATGTTCAAACTTTAATAGAGGTACTATAAAAGTAGAAAAAACATGAACAAGGACTGAAAAACATATAAAGTGATTGTCAAGAAAATATAATGACACAAAGTACACAATTTTAGGTGTGTATTTAGACGACCTTACTTTGGGTGGTTCTTAACAATGACATATATAGACTTGCACTTTAGATGCGCACATTTAGGTGCTATATAGCTTCATTTTTAATAATAGTATTGGTATTTAACTTAGGTGAATATTTATTAGGGGTTACATACTTGATTAAGGCTATGTTTTTATTGACATATATGAGCAATTACATATAGTGGATTAGGTGTGGTTCCTTTATGTGTCTTATAATAGTAGCATAGGTGGATAATTGTTCTTAGAAATTTAAGAGCAAGTACAAGAGATTGGGTAAAAAGTAAAATGCACCACAGACCTAAGAACTTGCGCAGCTGTACCAAATAGGTCCATGAACTAGAAAACCGGATATCTAACTCCTCAAACTTGCATTTTAATTCACTCCAGGCCCATCCGGTAAAACCAGACTGGTTTTGTTGATGTGGCGTGTCCACCGTGGACTGGGTCCATGCCATTTATCAAAAACACCCCGCAATGACTGAGAAGGCTGTCCTCAAGGCGCGCCATCGTGCCTAGATCGTCGCGGCCGCACCGCACCAATGCCATGGTTCCTAGTGCTGCTCATCGCCATGCTCGCCACACCCACGCTGGCGGGCCTGCGCCTACCGGTGGCCGCCGCGACTGCACCCCCGCCGGCCAGGGCCACGAGCGCCGCTAGTGCGCCGTCGCCGACCGGTACCAGGGCCCGCCGCACTCATGCCCTTGCCCGCCGTCGCCGACCGGTACCAGGGCCCGCCATACTCATGCCCTTGTCGTCCGGGCCACGCACGCCCACCCAGCCGCGAGCTCCCCGAAGCAGCAACAGCAGCCGACTTCGCCGTCTCCGGCAATGCAGCGATGCCATGTCCATGGCAACGGCGAGGCGTACATCAACCTGCACTGCCCGCGGGAGCCAGGCATGCTGACGGCTTACGCATCGAGGAGCTTCCCCGCATCCCTGTATTGCAAAGGTATGACATCATGCGATGTCATCAAGCTAACAAGCTCTGAGCAAAACAGAGCACGTACGCATGGCGCACGGCCGACTGCTCACTACGAGCTGCGCAGCTGCGCGTTAGTGCGTGTGTGCGTCTTGGGGAGGGCTGAGAGGGTGCTGCGCTTGGCTTGGCCGAGACCGGGATGGGGTCACCGGTGCTGCCGACAGCGGCGACGCTCAACCGTATATGGGCAAAGCTCCGATTCGAGCCCCATCCTGCTGGCGCCAGGAAACAGATACAATTGTGTGATGACAAGGACGCACATGGTCGTCCTCTCCGTGTCGCCCCGCTCGCCATCATCCCATTTATAGCGCGCCACGAAGCCCCATATATAGCTGTTGTGTTAAAAAAAAGCATTCCAACAATATGTTTATATTGTTTTACATTTCCCCCAGCCAGGTATCTCTCCATATTTCCCTAGAGTCCTACTAAATCCGTTCTAAATTATAGTTCGTTTGACTTTTTCAACTCTAACTTTGATCACTAGTTTTATTCAAAATTTTGTGCAAAATATCATTTATTTTGTTGTGGCTTGTTTTATCAACAAATGGTCTTTATAAATGACTTAAATTTGACTATTTTTGTGCAAATTTTTTGAATAGGATGGGTGGTCAAACTTAGAGTCAAAAAAATCAAACAAATATAATTTGAAACGGAGGGATATCTGTTGTGGTCAATCAGGAGGTGGATAAAGGCAAGAAGCCGATCATATCTATGTGAAAAATCTGACGACACGAAACACACTGCTGGAAACTTGAAATTCCCTGATGGTTTTGATTTTTTTTTTAACAGTTATATTGCACAAACCTTCACGGTTATTCAACGTTGACACACAGATGGGCCTGCCGCATGCAGCTCAACCTACGCCCCCATGCGTGCATGCGTCGGTGGACCAATGCTAGGGCAAAACGTCATCACCGGAGCTACTGATATTTTAGTTGCCGCTGCTCGATCGAATGTACATACTAGTATAAGCATGCATGCAATGCATGGTTGGTGTGATAGATGGTCCACATCCATGACAAGATGCTCCATCAGTAGTGAGATAAGCACGTTTGGCTGATCCTAGAGTATATACCCAATTTGGTTAAGGAAGTCTCCTCATTGGAGACAGCCAATTTGTTTATGCTTTCCTTCGAGCTAAGCTGCTAGATCATTCAAACCATCATACCACATGACAAGAAGATAATGTTTTCGTGCTGATCATCTACCTCTAATCATCTTTGTTGCATATGATACGTTGCCATATAAAAAACCATGCTTTCGAAGCGTCACACGAGAAGACNATTAAATTAAACTAGCTTAAGCCTGATGTCACATGTTAAGCCTAAATGTGTACGATTGGTACTTNGGATGGCTGGCGCGCTCCGCCGCGCCCGTGTAAGTGTGAAGCTTGCATATATCTTATTCTTTTTTTAAGGCAGTCATACAGATCACTTGCTATTGGCCTATTGCTAACATCATATACCAGAGAACAATATACACAGTGCTAATTACAAATCGCGAGAACACTTTTAAAAACATTCAAAATAGAACGCAAGAACAGTATGCAATCATGCACAGTCACAAACACATTCAGAAGATTGAATGAATCAGCAAGCTTTCAAAAAACAAACTGAACGTAGGAGTACATGATCAATATACATCTCGTACATAGGACATATCAACAATAAAGACATAAAAATATTACAATCATGTACTGCTTTTGATTCCTTTTTGGTTAAGATTGGTAAACAAAAATATCTGCATATGGGAAGTCTGGAACTCCAGCTGCGAGTGTGGCTTGTTCATACCAATGAATTCCAAATTCATGGAAGCTTGTCCGACATAATAAAAGATTAAGTCATCATACTAAATGGAAAGCAGCTTTCAAATATGACTAAAAGCCATACTGTCAGAAAATAGTAGAATGATCAATCTGGAACATAACAATTGGAAGGTTGATATAGTAGAACAAATACCATAAACACGGCGCTGTGAAGCATATGGGCAATGCTGTCCACTGTCATTTTCATTTTCATTTCCATCCATGCATACTCCATCTTTGCATGCATTAGAGACCTCCAACCAGCCAAACCTAATAATAGAGAGATGCTTTTGAAGAGGGAGCACATCATAACAGCATAATACCCTAGAAAAGTTGTTGTATACAAATCAGAGCAGTGATGCGAGTTTATGGCATCTTGAAATTAGCAGTTGTAATATGGATAGGCAAAGCATGAACACGAAGATGGCTGCAGGAACATTATGTCTAATTTTTCAGATTTGTTCACAATATGGATTATGGTTCCGCAAAGCATGGATAGGAATATGGTAGCAAGAATGTGATGCTTGTGCACAATTTTGTGTGTATAGCCTATGCCTTGTGCTTCTCATCTCATTTATTGAACAATATAGGGGAAACTACAACCTGAATAACTAACCTGAGGGACACTATAGAGGTTGAACAGTTTGAATAAAACACTAAGTTGGTGTTCACATGTCCTTTTCTTCAATTTGGCAATATTATATTTACCACAGTAATAATCTCAGAAGAGGTGAGGGGGATGAGTGTTCTGAATTTGTACCATAATGTAGGAATGCAATCAACAATTATTCCCTAATAAAATCAAAACCTAGATGGATAATCACCCAAAAGAAATATAATCTAAATATATGTGGATACATTCAAATGAACTAAGGTCATTAAAAGGAATTTTTATGAAGCTAAATTGAAAGTTTTTACAACTATAAAGAGTACTGGACTGCAAACACCCAACTCAAAATGTTACAACTTTTTAATCGGAACCAGATTTTTTTTTCATTTTGCATGGCACCACGAAGGAGACATCCACACTAATATATATTGCCTAAAAAAACTATATAAGATCTATCTTGGTGTATTTAGAAAACATGCATACACTGATTTAAGGAGGAAAAGGAAATGAAACTGCTAATATTCTTCTGACCAACAATCTGTGGCTATAAATAGTTACCTGGCCTTATGCCATTGCCTTTGATGTTCATGTTCATGTTGAAGAGGCTACCAACACTCAAATTAAAGTACCTGTCCAATCCAAGTGACATGTTTCAGGTTCGTCATAATCACAAATGACAGGTCCCACCAAGAACCATGTTAAAATTAGAAAACAAAGAAACTGTTTGGGTAAGCAAAGCACAAAACAGCACCATTGTTAAACTCATAAGCAACACTGAAAAGGAGTACAACAAAGAATTAATTGGGACACAGAGCAGATAGGGACAGATAATAAAGGAAATGGTAATCATAAAACAAATGGTCAACCACAATCATAGAGGGAAACCACTAATCACATAGGCTGAAACCATTACCATAGGAACACTAAGAGACAATCAGGAGGGCCACAGGAAACGACACAGGGACATGCACAAGGGGTAGCAATAGGCCCCTTCAAGAGCAGCAACAACAACGTGATGCGCAGTGTATTACACAAACCAGTGATAAGACAAATAAGCATAGCAATCCAGTGAAATCTGCTTAAGCACAGCAATCCATAAATCTGCTTCCACCCACACGAACACAAGCAATTCACATGGCATTGCCTTTTTCAAGGGCAATGGAAGGAGCTCTGCCCTCTGTAAAACACAACTGAAAGTGGATGGACATAGCTAGCATTCAGCACTCATGTTTTTTTTAACTTTTGGCGATAGAACAGGTAGCTACTTTTAAAAAAATTGGAGGTGCAATATACAGAAAGTATTACAACATTCTGACTAACCTAATCTTTTGATTTTTGTTAAGAACTAAATTAAAAGCCAAGTTGAGAACTTATAAGCCCCCACTACCAAAAAGAATAACAACCTGAGAACTTTACCTGATATGATGCAAAAGCCTTCAGGATCTCCACCAAACCATGGTGTCTTTCCTTGTAACATCATTTGATTTCATTCATGTTGCTTCCTGCATTATCAGAAAATAAAAATGAAAACACCGCAAATACTCCATGCCGAACTGCAATGCAGACGATTTGAGATTTGAAATTCAACAGTGGAACCGTGTCCCAAGCACTTTCAAGAATCGCATGATTGCATCTATGATTCAACAACTCGGCAAAGAGACAAAACAATGTTCTTGACTGTGAGTTAACATCTACATGCATCCCAATATTTTTGGTATTCACCTGAAATGGATGCAACATTATTCCACTGACAAAACACGCAACCCTAACCAGGCACGCGGAGTACGAAGGCAAAGAACTTTTAAATCTCCAATTGAGGGGCGGTACCAGCAACCTGGAGAATGAAGAGCATCGCAGGAATCTGAAGGCTGAGATCAAACGCCAACATGTGCATCCAAGAAAAGTTCAACTTACATGTAGACGAACAGGAGGGACAAACCTGACGATGTTCGCCATCGCTGCAGCTGACCGCAGATGCCAAGTGCAGAAGCCGCCGCCAGGGCATCTCTACTCCCAAGCAGCATCCATGTCCCTTGAAGCAACCGCGCAAAGAACAGGGTCACCTCACGGAGCGAGGCAAACAGGAAGGAGAAGGAACCGTACCTTTGACCATGATGGTGTTGCTAATATTGCATCAAGCAATGGCATTAAGATAGCTAGAGATCTTGCAGGTAAAGTGTCAATAATTTGTTGCTGCTATTTGCAATTTCTATATAGAAGCGTAATTTAGCAATTTAACATGATAAATCAAAAACCAGCCTATACATTTTTCAAAGAAGGAACCAAACAAAACTATATGAAATTGCCTAGCACATGTACCACCAGATGAAATAACAGGAACCTATATTAAGTCAAGCTGTTGTACTACGGTGCTAGAGTAGTAGGCTGCGAAGACGAATAACTAAACATAGAAAGAAGGGATCAGGGAAGACAAACCTGGCAGCAACAACTAAGGTTGGGAAGCGCCCCTGGAACAAAGGCAGGACCAGAGGTCGCCGAAGTTCCTGTCAAGATAGTGCGGAAAAGGAATCAGATGGCAATACGGAAAGAGCAGAGAGAAGCAGCGGAAGGGACGACCTCTGTAGGGCTTGGATCTACCGGCGGGGCACAAGAGGTGGAGAGCGGTGGCCCCCAAATCGAAGAACAGCAGGACCAGGACCAAAAGGTCTAAGGGAGCACCGGCCAAGCTGATCAAGAAGGGGAGGTCGTAGCGTGGCAAGGATGCGGAAGCACGATGGTTCCAAGGAGCGGGGGCGCCGACAAACTCCAAGGAAAAAAGCCGCGGCGTGGCGGCGCGCCACCAGATTCAGGGACCAACGGCCGGCGCCGGAAGCAGCGCAATGGGGCGGGCGATGAGGAGGCCAAGAAGGACGGCAAGAAGCGGTCCATCGCCCGGATACTCACCTCGCTGGCGGCGCTGGTCCGCTGGAGGTGGAGGAGCACGCGGACCATGCGGGCGCCGCGGACGCCTGCTGTGTGAGTAGAACCCGCGTACAGTGGCGAAGGCGCGAACACCTGCGCCAGTGAGGGCCGGCGAGGGACAGGAGCATCCAACGGGCACGGAGCCCAGAGGCGCCCGCGCGAGCAGTGGCGGCTGCCGTCAAGGACCGCCCTGCGCAGGCAGCCGCGCGGGCTGCGTAGGCGCCGGCCACCGTGCCAAGCCCTGCCAGCGGGAGCCGCGCCCCGGCCAGCGCAAGCCGCCGCTCCGCCGGCAGCGCTGGACCGCCGTTGTGGCTGGCCGCCGGAGGCGGGCGCGCCCAGGCCACCGGTCGCTGCAGGCCAAGATCTGGGAGAGAGGGAGAGAGAGAGGAGGAGGAGGAAAGGGAGGGGAGAGGGAGAAGGAGAGGGAGAGGAGGAGGGGCTACGGCCGGTGAGGGGGGCCAGCGGAGGCGGCGGCAGCGGCGCAGGGGTGGGTGGGGGTGAGGTCGGACCGTAAGAAACCTCCGTGGCCGAACGAAAGCATATCCTTTTCACCGCGTTACACGGGCTCGGCACACGCCAAAACTCAAGCCGGGCCAAAATGTGAAACCGTGCGGCCCATGAGAGAAAAAANAGCATGTACAGTAGCAGGTTGTCTCTGCTCACGCGGATTCCTCCAGGGATATGTATCTACATATTCTCACGTCGTGGCCTGAGCCTGAGCTGTGCACTGGGCGTGCTCTTGCCGATGCGAGCGCCTCGGTCTGTCTCTCCGTCTCCCCTCACCTTCCCCGTGGGCAGCACAGCCACGAGTGCACCAGCACTAGCCGTGGCGGCCAGCGCGCGCCATGAGAGCGAATTGGACACTCGTGCTTCTGTGCGGGACAGGGCGCCATTGAGCTGCGGCAGGGCACAGTGCGAGCTCAAGTGCCGGCGTGGCGCTGCTGGACAAGGCTGCAATTAGCGGCAGGCCGACACGTCGGGCCTGATTAGTTGGATACTAAAATGTGTCAAACTAAAATTAAAGCATGTCTAAAAATTTTGGATAGTGTGTTTTGTCATCAAACTAATTAGAGGTCAAAATTTTAGTTGTCATATTTTTTGCATTCAACCAAGTGTTATACTAAAACTTTGACTTAGATTTGCCTATTTTTGCTCGGATTTTGGCATGACTATGATTTAGCATGCCCCAATTTTGATAGATATGTTTTGGCGCCCAAACAATCGGGCCGTGCTTCGTCTATCTGTCCATGCCATCGAGCACTGAGCTGACGACCAGCGTCGGCGTGTCCGGGTGAGCACTGAGCGCTGAGCAGCCAACATCGTCGAGTAAAAGGACCATGGAGGGGCTAATAAGGGAGAGCACCAAGAAGGTGTTTGGATCTTTTAGAAGTAATAGTTAGTAGCTAAAATTAGCAGCTAAGGATCCAAATACTCCTACTAATAGTCCTGCTAATAATTAGCAGCTCATGTGCTAACAATTAGTTCTTTAGCTGGTTGCAATCTACTAACTGCTGCTAATAGACAGTTTATCAATACAAGCAAACTACCCAGCCATCTATTAGTAGCTATTAGTAGGTGGATCCAAACAAACCTTGCTAATTATTAGCTAGCTAACAATTAACAGTTATTAACTACTGGTCCACTAACTATTAGAACTAAGGGATCCAATCAAGTCTAAAGCATGCCTTGTTTCTTCCTCTGCTTTGCTCGCACTCAAACAGGTGCTGCTCACCAACTGCTTGATCGAATGTTTGAGAGAAGATTGGCCCCTACTCCATGTGTTCCAGAGTCTACAATGTGGGAATTCAGTCGAAACAATGAAGAACATCTTCTACTTCTTGACTCAGAGGTACTAAATTTGTCATCCATCTATATTTTTTTCTATCCCTGTTTATGCTGAATAAGGTGTACACAAGACCATGGCGAGCAATTCAGGCCGCCCCACTAGGAGAGACCTTTCTGGTTCAGCCTACAAGTCTTCCCATTGACTAAAAAAAGTACACAGCTTCTGGTTTTAGTCGCCATTGTGTGGTTCAATTTGAGAGGTGATCATGCTTTAGTAGTTTGGACTTCAATCTTTTTATAATTTTGTAATTGATCAATGTCCTTGGGTCTCCTAACCGAATGTGTGAATGCACCAGCGCAACTGGGCATGCGAATGAATTAGAGATCAGAAGAAGTTATTAGCAACAATCTAATTACTTCCATTACAGAAAGGTATCATCCAATGATCCAAAGGTTATGGTGGCTTGTTCATGCATTCATTACCTTTTAAGTTCTTCAACTGAAAAACATAAAGCGTTACCATGTAACAATAGAAGCTCACTAAGGCTACTCTCAATGAGAGTTTCATTTTCATTAAATGTGGTGTCACATAAGAATTTTTGATGACATGACAATGTTTTTAAGAAGAGAGAGATTTTTAGATAAAGGATATATCATCCGGCCTCTACGTCCTTGGACGTACACAACCTCTTATTACAAGTTCACACAATCGACGAAACAACCAAAGTTCATAAAAAATATTTCCAAGACACAATGAGTCTGAGAATTAAATGTATATGAAACACCAAAATGAAACTATGCATTGTAGAACGGTGTTTAATTTTATCCACCAATTAATTGTAGTGTGTTGACATGGCACTCTTGGAAACATCAAAATGAAACTTGCTATTGAGATTAGCCTAAGCATGCTTCCACTGTGCCCACAACCACAAAGGGAGGCGCGCCAATGGTGCGACAAAATTTCTAGTAAAAGTCGAATTCTCTGTACAAACTTTTTCCGAGAACTAACATTTCATTAAAAAGAAGACGTGGGTCTGTTTGTTTGAGCTTGTGTTCATCTTCTCGGCAGAAAAGTCAAAACCTCAAACAAACAGTGAACTTCTGGTGTAGCTTCTGGAAAGCCATATGTTCAGGAAAGCTGAAACTAATGAGAAATTTTATTTGAAATATTATGGTAGGTGGGTAAGTTTATAAACTAAATACCCGTTTATTAGTTAAAAATAAGAATCCCCCATTTTCTTGCAATGTGCTTGGCGGGTAATGAACATTAACCAGAGCTTTTTTACTATAGTTGGGTAGAATTAGGAAGTACCAGGTGTTTTAATTTTTTTCACCTCCTAATTAAATTAAAAATTAAGGAAAATAAAAAAAGGGCATTTTGGTCATCTTGTTTTTTCCTCGATCACTAGCACAGCCAGACATAGAGCGGATAGGATGGGAGCCACACATGGTCAGGGGCCGGCCAGATGAACCACATAAAGTTGCCCATTTACCCTTTTCGAAATAAAAAATAAAAAATTAAATTTAGTTGTGGGTCCCACTAATTTCCGAGTAGGAACTTCCTGGTACTACCTGGTACTTCCACCGTTAGATTTCGTCGAATGGAAAAAAAAGCACACTAAAATTTCTCCATTAACAAATAATTTTTCAGTAAAGACTGCTGGCATATTCGAATGCAACTGCTAGTCTACCTTCTTGGACCTCTGGATGTCCTTCCTTCCGCCCCCTACTAGTACATGTACGAAGTGTGTCAGCTGAGCTCCAAACATTCCCGCACCGGGGCACGTACATTTTTTCCCCTCTGGATCTGCGACAATAATGCGATATATATTACGGTCTGTCCGCGCAAATAAAACTTGTTGCGATATATATTAACTTTTACTAGCAGATTTGTCCGTGCGTTGCTACGGGTGTAAATTATATGAATTGATTATCAAACTATTGTATGTATCATAATTAATAGGAAATTGTGGGGCGACCATGGCCTAGGTCAAAAAGTGATCACATGGTTACTCATCAGCCTTCGGTGTGGAGGTGCGGTTGTTCTAACAACTAGAACATTAGGCGCGCTTTGCGCTATCATGACAACATAATAGAAAATAGCACACCTAAATTTTTGTTTAAAAATATGTAAAAGAACATATATGTATCCCTAATTTAGTACAGTCTATTAATTTTTTAATCAGAGCTTTCGTTGAAACAACTAAGAGTAGTGTACATGAAAGAGATCAAGATAATCCCAACCTTGTA
>JAZFNS010012848.1:6181-18115 GCA_037127165.1 Alloteropsis angusta | reverse complement strand
CCCCCCCTTGACCTTCCCCCTTTCGGACTAACATATTTGTTAGCCCTAGCATCCACCTAAATTTCTCCATTCTGCGCTCGTCGAGTTTAGTCACTGACAAGAACAGAATATCTGCCGCCTCCGACTTCTGGAGCTCCAGAAGTCCCCGAACTGCCGGGCGGTTTCCCAACCCCCGGCAGTTCCAAGCCACTAGCTTCATTGGGACCCGCAGGACTGGTTCGCCAGTCCCGCTATCTTTGCCTTCTTGTTCGTGTCTACAGCCCTCTTTTCCTCCTCTTCGTTCACCTCCCCTGACACCTCCATCTCCACATCTTGCACAGTTCTCTTCTTTGCTCCTTCCTTCGCCGGGTTGACAACCACCGACTCATCTCGCACTCGACTAACCCTTTTATAAGTTCCTTTCTTCCTTCCTTCGTCCCTCTCTTTCCCAGGCTTATTCACAAGTACCTCCTTCCCCCTTTCCTCCTTCTTCTTCTGATCGACGTGCATGGCTTGCATGCTCCGTTGTCCTAAGCTTGCACTCCTGCCTTCGCCACTGCAGTTTCCTCCGCTCGTGTTGGCATAGCCACCTCCATAGCATGTTCTGGATTGGACAAGCTTTTCTCCCCCTTATCTACCAGTTGTAGGGTTCTCCTCGCCCCCTCACCCTCCTACCTTATGCGTATCACATTCTTCTCTGGAATTGTGACTTCTTCTTCCTCTCCCTTCTTCTTCTCAACCTTGCCCTCATCTCCAGAGTCCTTCTTCCTCCATGATGGGGCATCGCTCCCCGCCCTAGAGTGTCGACTTTTACTTCCCGAACCCCAACTCCCCCTATTACCACTCCCCTCCCCATCCTCCACCCTGACCGATTCACCAGTGCTTGATCTCCTCCTCCTTCCTCCTACCTTCACTTCTCAGGCACAAAACGCATTGCAGGCCCGAACTGTTGCTCCTCACCACTTTCAGCTTAATATCACCCGCTTTATCTGTATGCCCAATGATGCCGCAGGTATAGCAAAAGTCCGTCAAGAACTCATACATCACTGGGCACCAAATCGGCCAAGTTTCTCCTCCCTCACTCTCAGCGTGTACAGTAACCCCTCGCATCAGAGGTTTACGGATATCCAACCTGACCTTGATCCGCAAGAATCTTCCCACTGTCGTACCATCTTCTTCTGTTTCCATCTCCATGAACTCCCCCAACTCTTCCCCGATCGCCTCTCCCATCTCCTGATGCATCATTCCAAATGGTAGTTTGAAAACCCTCACCCATATGGGAATGAATGCAAACACCAGTTCCTCTAGGGTTTTCGAAGCATCGTAATCCACCACCACCACCAGATCCTTCCCCGACATCCAAGGACCATCCTCCAAAGCCCTCCTTGATTGAAAGTGAACAGGAAGTGATTTTCTCCAAGACCCTTGCACCCCACACCTCGCATTGGACACCAGATCCTTCCCAATGCTTGAGCCAGTCCCTCCGCACCACCAGTCTATCCGCCAACACCTTCCCCACCGCCTGCATCGTCGTCCCCTTCCCCTTTGATTGGCCAGCTCCTCTGATCTTAATGCCTTTGCTTTCCGCTGCCGAGAGCTGCAACCCCTTCATCATCTCTTCCATGGATTCCATCTCTACCCTATCACCCAGGACGGATTGGTTTCCGACGACGAAAACCGGCTAGCAAATTTGGTTTCGGCTCCGTTACGGAGAGATCTCAACGTGGACACAAACGAGGGATGGGACGTGGACTCAGGATTAGTTCACAAGGAATGATCTAATCAGACACGGAGGGAGGAAAGGAAAACAATGAACTAGATCAGATCGCCGTCGGTGCCCACACGTTTCTTTTACTATACAGAAGTGCTGCTTTTTGTATATAAGCAGTGCTATCAGTGTCCATACATTGCTACATGAAAAAATATAGACAGATAAATTAGTAAAGAAATACTGAAATAGGTATGTGTTCGTGTGTTGTTCTGCGTTGACGTTCTACATTGAGGGGGTGTTTGGATAGAAGAAAAAGGTTTCCGTGCAATGTCACATAAGAGAATCTTACATGTATGAAGTTTTAAATGTAGACGGAAAAACTAATTTATTACATAAATAAAATATATATCACAAGACGGATCTAATAAGCATATCTAATCCATATTTTGCAATAATAATGCTACAGTAATCGTCCATTAATTATTAGTTAACTACCATATAATTACCCGTCATTGAATTCGTTTTATGATTTCCAGACTAGATCTGTAATTTGTTTACATTTATTACTACTAAATGATACATTTTTTTGACTCCTGCATTGATTCTCTGAATCTTTTCTGAGCACTACCAAGTACCAAGGGCATCAACATCAATTCAGTACACCCCGCAAGTCTCAACATTTGAAGATGGGGTAGCTTCATGATGGCAGAAAATTTTTCTTTTATGATCTGCAATGCAAGGTAAATTCACATTAGTCCAATATGGTAGAGTCCTCCACTCTGCAACAAAAACTAAACTAATGACCATAAATGCTAAGACAGGAAGACAAGCTAGAGTCTGCTACTGCTTATCCTTGATTGCAAAGATCATCTACCATGTATAGTACCGATGAGCCTGTCCCTTTCTAAAAAGCCCTAAATTTGTTCTTTAGTAAAGCATTGAACTGCACCATCATTATTTTAACAAAAGATCAGTCAATATGTAAACCTATTCACTTTTTAAGAACCAAGATCGTTCTATGGCAGCTCACAATCATTGATGCTTTGCACATAATTATTGATTGCAATACAGCAGGATGCACAAGAAGTATGATAGACCGAGTTAAATGTGTGAAAGTATGAAATTAATCGAATTTACCCTGTCAAGATGTTTAAACTAGACAAATTTAGGTCTGATATATGATCAATAGTTAAAAAGGGAAACTTAATTTACCATCAATAAAGAAAAACTTTCAGGTATTGTGAGTGGCAACAAAGCACTTATTTATGACTTTGCAAAAACATATATGCATACGCTACAATGTTCCTCCAGACTATATGAATTCATTGTATGGAACAGTTACAGTTCAATAGGGCAGACAACACTTCACTATGTGTATTTCAGAGGGAAGACAGTAAGTTATTCACTCCCTAACACAAAAATTTGATAATCCTCTCAAATTTAAGGCCGCAAGTGACCACAATACATGATTCTGCAGCCAGCACCTTCCTCAATGTGTTTCTTAGATCATTATTATGTGTCACAAGAGCAGGAATATGCAGCATATTCCCTGAGTCCATAAGTTTTTCAGATCAGCGCATGAGTTACTCTGGGGAGTTAGGCATACACCTTTTCTTTTAGTTAAAAATTTCTATTGGCTGTCGAAACTACAGATTGATGCCTAGAAAATAACCATCCATGTAATGCCCTGCGTATGACTGTAATACCTCATGTCTAAGAAATATCTACAGCACAATGGATAGGAGGGTTCTTCTCTTTGTTGTGAAATCCTGTCGGCCGTAATAAAAAAGCAATATAATCCATTCGTACAGGAAAAGGAAATCTAAAATCTAAAGAAAAGTAGTAAGCGAGAGAAAGATAAACATCTTTTGTTCGTTTTAAGCATTTGTTTGATCTTAACATTTTATTTTGCAAGCCAAAGGAGCCCCTTCCTATAAGTGTATTAGAGTAATAGAACTAAACCAAATAACTTATAATTTTACTAATTTTGGCTTCATATCTGTGGCTAACATTTCAACTTACCCTGCAACCACAAGCCTTCTTAGGAATGTTCTTCAGGTCACAGAGGAGTTTGTCTTGCTCTCTCTCAAACATGGTCTTTTCCGATTGGTGCAACAGCTGAGTCATTCACAGATTTATCACTCAATGACCTGTGGATATTAGTTTCAGAGTGAGAACCCGGTTGAATTAAAATTTACTCATTTAGCCTATGCTTTAGGGATCAACTGCTAACAGCTGTGAAGATAAGCTAACCGGACACAGACTAAACATATATCTCAGACCTCCATCGAAAATGCATTCTTTTCGTTGCTAGTATACAGGCCTTATACAAGACCCAGTGATACAGAGAAGAGTAAAGTAACAAAGAATAGCCATAAAAAATTACCCAATGCACACACGCACAACCTCAGGAGTATTTAGCACTTTACCAAGAGACCACATCAGCGCACCATGCACTCCCATAAGTTGTAGCACTAATAGGAAGAAAACTTATTCAACATATGAGACTGTATTTTTAACAAAGTTGAAAACAAAGCATAAGCATAAAGACCATACAGATTGACTGAAACTAAAGCATTTACCGGCTGAGTGTTCAACTTGGTCTGCCTTGTTCAACATTACTCATACTTTGCCATCACGCACACATAACAATGACATGACTCGTTTGAATTCATCACTTATGCCAAGTTTGTGAGGGTCAAACAAAAGGAGAATAAGGTCACACTTGGCAACAAATCATGAAGTTACACCAGTGAACTCATAGCTTCAGAAGTGTCTACAAAGGTAATATGATCTAGTAGCTTCAGAAAACAAAGAGTTTTTCAGTTTCTCAAATAAATGTATTCTCCATGTGTCAGTATCAAAACAAAATCATACCGGATGTGGCATCTGAGAGCATTCAAACTTTGACAAAATGCTCCGTCAAACTTAAAAACTATATATTCTATATTTTCTGGAAAATCAATCATTTGAGAACTCTAGCATGATAACACTTGGTGCAGTGGACACTTGGATTTTTAACTACAAAACTTTACAGATTATTTATATGACCTAACTAACTAACATGAGGACTGATGGCAGCTCAACAAAGACCTATTTCATTAGATATGCTAAAGTCAGTAATCACTGGCTCAAGCATCTCAAGAGATACTCAAATGGAACATATATTACACCAATACCTATCGATTATGTATTGTATATTGAGACTCCTAATTAAAGACAAGATTAACAACATCTAAGGCCATTCCAGACAGAAATATTAAAAAAATTTTAGTATATTGAAAGAACCAGATTAAGGAGCATAAACGGTCGAATGAACCAGTCCATCATTCCAGATCCAGTTAGTTCAACATCATGACAAGGTCTATATTTATAGATTTGTTAGATTAGGCTCAAGGGTTACCAATGGTTAATGCTGTAAAGATTGTACGGCACACCTTGGTATGATGCACTTCTCCAGGCTATACCCTACAAGCACAGGCCACCCCATTACATTGCCTAATAATGTCTCAATACTGAGAATTTGGAAGTTGATCCAATCATTTGGTGAAGCAAGATCATATAAAAGAGGTCCTTATGTCAATAGCTATGTGTTGCTCCTCTGTATTGCCCAAAGATTTTCTTTTATGGTTTGATGTAATGCAAGCATGCAACCATAAGCAAAATCTTCTGCTTCATGGTCATCTATCCAGCTAGAAAAAGGTCGGTGACATCGCAATTCACAATGGCAACTGCCAAATCTTATTCTAGATTAGCATTGTCATACACATCACTTGTATAAAACAAACTTCACAAATATGAAAGCAACTCAAGAAGTGCATCAGATCCACAATAGCACTTTTTATAAACAAAACTGCAAGCTTTCACTTTTAAATGCACAACAGTTCTGTATGAAAAATTCAGTAGATGCACACTAAAATATCCCGAGGAGCAACAAAATCAAAATGTTCTAAATTTTTTGTAAACTTACAAAATTATCTATTGGAAAGGGGCATAGAACCTTCAAGTAGGTAGTAGAAAGAAAAGAAGCACTGAGGCCATTCCAGAAAGAACTAACCTTAGTATGTTGGAAGAACCAGACTAAAGAGCATAAACAATTGAATGTTCATTCCAGATCCAGTTCGACATCCTCACAAGTTCTATATTTCTAGATTTGTTAGGCCAGAGGTTACAAAATGGCATATGCCATGAAGATCTACAGACCGAAAAATGGTCTAAAATGAGTAACATCAGCACATCGCACTTTTGAAAATCACAGCATGCTTTGCTGCCTATCTTGCAAGCATGCAGCCTAATGCCTACACATAGGCAAGGTAGTATCATTGCTTCAATGGTACTAAAACATCCCGATCCCTGAAACCTTCGAATTTAATCTTACCTTCATATGCCTTAACAACATCTGGCACATCATGAGCATACCTCAGCACATACTTCTTACAGAAGCTCTGGGCATCACCAAGCAATGCTGTAACTAACTTGATGTTTGGCTCGATCTTACCCTCCCTCATCAACACACTCAGAACAGCGCACCTTGGTATGATGCACTTCTCCAGGCTATACCCTATAAGCACTGGCCGCCCCATTACATCACTTAATTCAAGATTCAGTTCACGCTGGTAGAACTGCAGCTTCTTAGTTATTGTCTCATCGGAGTAGAGCAGTATCGTGGTCTGCTTCTTGAACGCCTTGAGCAGCTCACCCTCAGACACTCCGAAGCTCTTGTACAGGGTCACCTTGCGCAGCCACGTATCCCTACTGAGCGAGCACAGAGCGCGGATGCCGTAGACGAAGCTCGGGTCTTTTACGCCCAGGTGGAACGAATTGAGGTCCTCGAAGATCTGGCTTATGTGGTCTGGCGAGAAGACTAGCACACCCATCTCGATAGTAAGAAGCTTCGAGATGGACTTCTCGGGGAGCCCGAGGCGGCGCAGGTTGTCCACGGCGAGGCGCATCTTATCCAGGCTGGTCAGGAGGCCGCGTGCGTTTCTGGAGATCGCTCGGCAGACGTTGCCGTCGGTGCCGAGGACGCCCCGGAGGAACTCGATGCAGGGGACCAGGTGGTTGTCGAGGCTGCGCGTGAGGAGGCGCGGCGCGGTGGCGAGCTTCCGCGGCATCATGCCGAGGGAGGCGAAGAGGTCGAGCTTGGGTCGGAGGATCCGGTCGGGGTCGAGGATGAGGATCAGCGGGCGTCGGCGGACCATATCCCTGATTTCCGCGTCGGTGAAGCCGTAGCTGCGGAAGAGCGCGCGGACGGCATCGGCCTTGTCGGTGGAGCAGATGCGGAGCTTGTGGGCGGCGGCGGCGGCGGGGGCGGGGGAGAGTCCGCAGGAGATGAGGTAGGAGACGGTGGCGGGGCAGGGCTTGGAGACGGGGGCGCCCGCGAGGGCAGCTGAGGAGTGGACGTGGGAGAGGAGGTAATCGATGGGGTTGGGCCAGCTGCGGTTTGTGCCGGCGGCGGAGGGGATTCGGCGGAGGAGACGCCGCCGGCAGATGGAGGCGAACATATCGGATATTTTTTTTGGAACAGGTGGGAATTTCGGGAGTGGACAGCGATACTATACTTGTATATAAGGCCAGTTTAAGTGCACACTGTTATCTAGACTCCACAACTAGGTAACTGTGTAGATTGAATTTTAAAGCAAGGCTAATAAAGTCAGTCTCAGTGTAAGTTTCATCGCACAGTTACCTAAACTCCAAAATTAGACAACCATATAGATTAAGTTTCATGGAGATAAAACTCTCCTCACATCCTATAAAACTNAAAAAAAAAAATCGCTGCCTTCACACCCATGTGACAAGCTAGAGGTGGGCATTTTTTTGCCGAGAACCGATAACCAAACCGAACCAAACCGAAATGTCGGTTTTTTTGTTTTTCGGTTTTGGGTTCGGTTTTTGTTTTCTCAAAGTTCGGTGTACGGTACCAAAAAAACCAAGCAAACACCAAACTCCCTTTCATTGTACGTAACGTAGCACACATGGCTGATTCATCTAATGCAAGCGCCTCCCACAACCATGGGCCTTGGCCCATCGTGTTCACCACTACCTTGGCCCACCTTAGCCCAACAACGAAGCCGTAAACACATGAAAACAAAGGCCTCCAGCCAGCCCGGTCCCTGATTCCTATTTGCCAACTCACGGCCTTCTCGTCTCGATGCGTCCGACGGTGGCGGCGGCGGCGGCACCACGAGCGTGAGCGCGTGACGCCCGGCGCCCCAGCCAATGGCCGATGCGCCGCAACCTCGTCCTCGCCCGTGATGCTCGAATGCAAGCACGACCGCCTAGGCACGAGCCAAGCTGGAGGACCGGAGGTCTGCGCTTGGGGCTGCGACTGCTGGCGACTCGGACGGTCAGCTCCATGGATCTGCCGTTTGAGAGCATCTCCATGCCTAGGATTAAGAGGTATGTGTGCGGAGTGCGGATTCATCGCCTCTACAACAATCTCGACGCCTTTTCCATGCTTCACGAGCTCACGACAACGACTCGGTTTTCTTCGGTAAAAACCAAACACGTATATGGGCAAGCTTACCGGCTCCTGCAAAAACAACATCACCATGCCGGTCCCTGATCACAAATCCCCAACCTCCCTCTCCTGAACTTTCCGAGAATGCTGCATCGCTATTAAGCTTCAGCTGATCGCCCATAGGCCTTCTCCAGGGTTGCTTCATTTTCACACTCGCTCCAGGTTTTTCCTTTGCAATATTTTCTGCATCCTCTGCACACTTCCCCACAACAAAGGCTATTTCAGCGGCTGTTCTCCTCCTCTCGCCTTCCCTGACCTGATTTCTTTCAGTCCACCATTGCAACAACAGTATAATCACTCTCATTTGCATTTTCTCTTCCATTTGTAGCGCCTGGCATACTACTTCCTTTGCCAATGAAGACTGTGCCAATTTGCATATATGCTCCTCCATTTCCAACTCCCTCCAGACTAGTTCCACATACTTACAATTAAAAAACCAAAGCCCTCCATCTCCAAACTGTCTATTGCACATTACACACTGTGTGTCCAGCTCCATTCCTCTTCTCGCCAAATTTCCCCTCACTGCAAGACTGTTGTGAGTAAACCTCCAAAGGAAATGCTTCACCTTTTCCGGGCATTTCAACTTCCAAATCAGCTTCCAGTGTTTCCTTTCCAGGACATTCTCATCTGATGTCGATGCTGCTCCCCCTCTACTACTGCCTCTGTCCAAGAAAGAATGCAACGTACCAGTTAAAGTAGTTCATGTTTGACCAAGTTTCTAGAAAATTGTATTCGTATTTTTGTCTGTAAATAAATTTATTATTAAAGTATGTTTTGTGGCGAATCTAATGCTATATATTATATATTACAAATAATAATATTTTTAAATCTACAATTGGTCAAACTTAAGATTCTAAAATTTTTCAGAAAGCGAGAATTGCATTCTTTTGTGGATAGAGGGAGTACTTCACTTTTCATGAGCCACCTGCACCTTATATGCCGACTTGACAGAGAAAGAACCTTTAGGATCGTAGTGCCATGCAACAATATCTTCCAATTCTGGATGGAACGGCGTTGCCAAGATTATATCAACATCTTGAGGCCAGAAAGTCTGCATGACCATCTCCTCATCCCATCTTCATGAGTTCGGGTCTATAAGCTCCTCCACCCTTGTGATCATATTGTTCCCCTTTGATGTTAGTGGCCTGCGCGTCCACACCCTAGGTAACCAGGGATTTCGCCATATATTTATTCTGCTTCCGTCCCCAACTCTCCAAATAATCTCCCGTTTCAGCACCTCGACACCTTTCAAAATGCTCCTCCATGTGTAGGACATATTCCTACACGGGGAAGCTTCCAATATATTTCCATTGGGGTAATACTTCGCTCTGAGTAATTGTGCACACAAAGTCTCTGGTTCATGCAGTAGCCTCCATCCCTGTCTCGCTAGCAAGGCCAGATTAAAATTATGGATACCCCTAAACCCCAATCCTCCTTCATCCTTCAATTTTGTTAGCTTACTCCAACTAATCCAGTGTATCTTGTTATCTTTATCCTGGTTGCTCCACCAGTACCGGCCAATTACCGCACTGATCTGATCGCACATCTCCGTTGTGATATCAAAGCAACCCATAATAAAGGTGGGAATAGCTTGCGCCACCGCTTTAGTGAGTACTTCTTTTCCTACCCATGATAGCATCTTCTCCTTCCATCCCTGAATTCTTAACCATACCCTCTCCTTCAAGTATGCAAACACATTCTTCCTGCTTTGTCCCATGAATACCGGCATGCCTAAATATCTTTCATTCATTGTTTGCTTCTAAATGTTCTGAGTTTGAATCACTTCCCCTTTGTCTGCTTCGCTTGTATTTGGGCTGAACATAACCGCCGACTTATCCTTATTTATCACTTGTCCAAAGCAATCCTCATATAAAGTTAAAATACTTTGTAGCTGCTGCGCATCACCTCCCTTTGCACGAAACAAGATTAAAGAGTCGTCGGCAAAGAGCAAATGTGATACACTTAGAGCCACCTTCACACCCTGTATTCTCCCTTCTCTCTCAGCCTGACATAAGAGTGTTGAGAACCCCTCCACACAGATGAGAAACAAATATGGAGATAAAGGCCCCCCTGTCTCAACCCTCTCTCCGGTCTCACTTCCTCGCTAAGCTCTCCATTCACCTTGATGTGATATTTAACCGTGGACACACACTTTAACATTAAATCAATCCATCTCCTCTGGAATCCGAGCTTCCCCATCATATCCTCCAGGAAATGACATTCGACACGATCATATGCTTTGCTCATGTCAAGCTTTACCGCTGCATACCCTTTCCTTCCTTTCCTACGGTTCCTCATATAATGTGTTAGCTCATACGCCACTAGGATGTTATCAGAGATGAGTCGTTCTGGTACAAAGGCGCTTTGTGTAGGTGATATGATCTCTGGGAGAATCATTTTCAACCTATTTGCCAACACCTTAGCAACGAGCTTATATATCACATTGCACAAGCTGATCGGCCTCAAATCTTTCACCTGCACCGGCTTTGGTACTTTCGGGATCAAAGCTACTGTGGTCTAATTCCATTCAGCTGGCATTGTAGCCCCGTTCAACACTTCTAGCACTTCTTTCGCCGCCTCATAGCCCACATTTCCCAGAAATTTTTGTAGAACACAGACGGCATGCCGTCGGGCCCTGGGGCTTTTAAATCCCCAATGGAATTCAGCGCCTCTTTCACCTCTTCAGCTGTGAACACCTTTAACAGGCTATCATTCATCTCGGGCGTCACTTTGCTCTCCACAGCATTCAACAGTTGTTATGAAGTTTGGGCCCCATTCGACCTGAATAAATCAGAAAAATAATTAGCAATATAACTCCTCTTCTCCTCCTCTCTCTCCACTCAAACTCCATCCTCCCTTCTCATTCTTCCAATTCTATTCGCCCTCCTCTCTGCACATGCTACATGGAATAAAGCAGTGTTGCAATCTCCCTTTTGCAGCCATTTAACATGGGCTCTTTGTCTCCAGTAGGTGTCAACCTGATCTTCTAGCCTCTCCAACATATATCTCAACACCTCCTCCCTCGCCACCTGGTCCCTTCCAATATCTGATCGCCTACAAGCCTCCAAGTCCTTCTTCAACTTTTTTATTCACTTCTCCATATCTCCTAGAACATTCGTACTCCAGTACGTCAAGCCTCCTGCCACCGCCATTAGAGCTCCCTGAACTGTTTGTTGTGGAAGCTCCATCGCCTCCTTCCATGCTTCTCCAACCACTTCGGCACACCCCTCCTCCTCTAGCCATGTTGCCTCAAATTGAAAGCCCCTTCCCTGGCTTCTCCGTCCCCTCGTCATCTGTCTCTCTGTGGATATAATCAGTGGCCTATGATCTGAATGGTGAGGGTCTCCATTTATTACTCTTACACTAGGAAACCTTGCTCTCCACTGATCATTTGCTACTGCACGGTCCAGCCGCTCTCTTATATAATCTTCAGGCACATGATTATGGTTTCTCCATGTGAAAGTATCCCCTTCGTATCCCAGATCTCGTAGCTGACAGTGTTCCAGCGCCTCTTGAACCTGTCCATATATTGTTGGCTTCTCTGTTGCCCTCCCTCCTTCTCATGAGTAAACAAGATCTCATTAAAATCACCCACACATAACCATGGGACAGTCGGATTCACATATAATGCTTTCAATTGTTGCCAGTACGATATTTCAGATCAGATTGTGCCTCACCATACACCCCCGAAAATCTCCACTGAAAACCATCAGTCTCCTTTACA
>JAZFNS010059803.1:16147-27752 GCA_037127165.1 Alloteropsis angusta | reverse complement strand
CTAATAACACAGAAATAGTTCGGGACAAGTGAGGAGCGTTCATCCGCGGGCCAAATCCCCAACAATGGGAGAAACACCGTTACAGACATGACAAAATAAAATAAGAAAAGTTCGACAACACCTAAGAGGTTGGGCAGCTCATGCTAGTGGGGTTCTTAAAAAGGAGAAAAAGCGAATTCTAGATAAGCTCGATAACCTAGACAAAAAGGCTGAATGTTCCATTCTATCTCAACAAGAAATTGATTTAAAACAATATTTGAATAATAGAATAGCTGAGATGCTCAGAGAAGAAGAAATAAAATGGTACCAGCGTGCAAAGGTGAAAGAGTTATTAGAAGGTGATCCTAATACTAAATACTTTCAATTAGTTGCAAATGGTAAACATAGAAAAACACACATTTATCAACTCCAGGATGGTGATAAAGTTATAAAAGGGGATAATGAATTAAAAAAATATTACATCCTTTTATAAAGGTCTGTTCGACCCATACGAGAACAATAGCTTTATGTTGGATGAGCATGGAACTAATGATATCACTCAAGTTGATGAGGTAGAGAATGAGATCCTAACATCCCCATTTACAAAGACTGAGGTCAGAGAGGCCATTTTCCAGATGGAACACAATAAAGCCCCAGACCCTGATGGTTTCCCTGCGGAATTCTATCAGGTTTTCTGGGACACTATTAAGAAATATTTAATTCCTTGTTCACTGAGTTTCATAAAGGGGATCTTCCATTGTTCAGTTTAAATTTTGGTACAATTATTTTGTTACCAAAATGCAGAGAGGCTGTAAAAATACAACAATACAGACCGATCTGTTTACATAATGTTAGCTTTAAAATATTTACTAAAGTGGCGACTAATAGAATATTATTAGTAGCCCAAAAGGTAGTTAGTCCAACACAGACCGCTTTCCTTCCTGGAAGGAATATCATGGAGGGTGTGGTGGTGTTGCATGAAACTATTCATGAGCTACATAGAAAGAAGAAGAGTGGGGTTATATTCAAGATTGATTTTGAAAAAGCCTATGATAAAGTAAAATGGTGTTTTGTGCAACAGACTTTGAGAATGAAAGGTTTCTCGCAGCGTTGGTGCATGTGGATCGAATCTTTCATCCAAAGAGGTCATGTTGGTATGAAAATTAATGACCAGATAGGAGAGAATTTTCAAACTTTTAAAGGGCTGAGGCAGGGCGATCCTCTATCCCCAATTTTATTCAATATTGTGGTAGACATGCTATCGATTCTTATAAATAGAGCAAAGAATGACAATCAAATAAAAGGACTCGTTCCTCACCTTGTAGATGGTGGTCTTTCTATCTTGCAATATGCGGATGATACTATTTTCTTTATAGATCATGAGATTGAAAAAGCCACGAACATGAAATTGATTTTATGTGCATTTGAACAATTATCAGGCCTTAAAATCAATTTTCATAAAAGTGAGATCTTCTGTTTTGGACAAGCAAAAGAGTTGGAAAACCAATACTCAGCCTTATTTGGGTGTCAGTCTTGTAAATACTCGTTTAGGTATCTTGGAATTCCCATGCATTTTAGATGCCTTAATAAAGCTGATTGGCGAATAATAGAGGAAAAATTTGAGAAAAAGCTAAGTAGTTGGAAAGGTAAGCATATGTCGGTTGGCGGCCGTTTGGTGCTTATTAATTCTGTTTTTACTAGTTTAGCTATGTTTATGCTGTACTTCTTTGAAGTGCCGAGAGGCGTACTAGAAATATTGGATTATTACCGTTCCCGATTCCTTTGGCAGTGTGATGAACATAAAAACAAATATAGACTTGCGAGATGGAGTGTTCTTTGCCGGTCAGAGGAAAGGGGAGGGTTAGGCATTAAGAATCTGGAAATTCAAAATAACTGTTTGCTGAGTAAGTGGTTATTTAAACTCATCAATGAAGATGGTATATGGCAGCTATTACTTCGAAATAATTATATTAGAAATCAGACTATCTCTCAAGTAGATAAGAAACCCGACGACTCTCATTTTTGGGCTGGTCTCATGAAGGTTAAGGGTCGATTCCTTACCTTTGGATCTTTCCAATTAAATGATGGTCACCAAATTATATTTTGGGAGGACAAGTGGTTGGGTAATTACACTTTGAAAGAGCAGCACCCGAGTTTATTTCATATAGTGCGCAAAAAACACGCTACTGTTGCCTCAGTCTTTGATAGAATTCCTCTTAAAATCTCGTTTAGGAGGTCGTTAGTTGGTCAGTTTAGGAGGTCGTTAGTTGGTCAAAACCTGGTGCTATGGCTCAATTTGGTTACTAGGATTAGTAATGTAACCTTAAATAATCGACCAGATTCATTTAGATGGAATCTAACTCAGTCAGATCTGTTCTCGGTTAAGTCCATGTACAATGCTCTTATGGATAATGGCCAAGTTCAGCGGATCCGACATTTATGGAAACTGAAGGTCCGCTTAAGAATAAAATCTTTATGTGGTATCTTAAAAAAGAAGTGGTCCTTACTAAAGAGAATCTGGCACGTAGGAATTGGAATGGAAGCAAACTCTGTAGTTTCTGCTTCCGTCATGAAAATATCCAATATTTGTTTTTTGATTGTCATATCGCCAAATTCCTTTGGAGAGCCATACATAGTACCTTTAATTTAATCCCGCCTCGTAGTATTACCCATATGTTTGGTAATTGGCTTGCGGGGTGGGTATTAAATTAAAAAGACAACTACTAGTAGGTGCAACAGCATTGTGTTGGGTTATATGGCTTTGTTGGAATGAGGTAGTGTTTGACAAATCTCCAATTCCAACTTATTTACAGGTTCTGTTCAGATGTACACATTGGCTCAAAACATGGGCACCTCTACAGCAGCATGAGGAGGACAAGAAGTCAATGGTGGAAGCTGGAAGAACGTTAGAAGTGTTAGTGATGCGGATTTTCGCCGACTATGGATGGAGATTTAGTAATAGGATTGCTCCTTAAATTTCTTCCATAGAACTATGTCGTTATCATGCTTTTTGAAATTATTTGCTTACATCAGCAGTCACTTATGCTGCTTGGTTTATAATAATTGGCAGCAGCCTCTTACGCTGCCTGGTTTGTAATAATTGGTTGCAGCCTCTTTTGAGGTCAAGGCCGGGTTTATCACATTATCTAAAAAAATGAAACAGAGAAATGAGGGAAGGGGGCGGACCATGCCCTGGCTGCCACGGGGGCTCCATCCGGTGGGGATGAGGGCCCGCGAAAGTTGCACCACTCGCTGAGGCTGGCGGTGCCGAGGAGCACTGCACCAGCGCTCCGGAGCCGCTCGACCACGCCGGCGTCACGCGCGGGACGTGACCGACCATGGCTAGCGACCCTGTCGTTGCGTTCAACGTCCCGGCGGCGGCGATGTTGTCCTTGAGCAGCACCGGGATGCCGTGCAGTGGTGGGAGCACGCCAGAGCCGGACCGGGCATCGGCGTCGGCGGCAGCGAGCGCGCCATTGGGGTCGAGCTCGATGACGGCGTGGAGCGCCGGGTCCAGGGACGCGATGCGGCGAAGGTAAAGCTCGATGAGGCCGCAGGAGGTGAGCTCTCTAGCAGCGAAGGCGCGGTGTATGGAGTCGATGGTGGCCTCCTCTAGCTCGAACGCGGCGGCCGTGGTCCTATAGCCGCCGGCGAGGAGCAGCAGCAGGAGGAGAAAGCATAGCGACGGCGGCATTGCCATCGTTAGTGTGCGTGGGCTATGGACTTATGGTTGCGATTTGGGAGGTCTTCACTCCACGGTGAGCTAATCAGACGTGCGATCTAGAGTTACTTTGTTCGATGGATCTGGTCTTTGTTTTTTTACCATGTTATTGAGATGCAAGAGCGGGTTTGGAACTCTGGATCCAACCACATGATCATTAGTGGCGAATCTAGAACTCAAGATAAGAGCGGGCTAATTTTCATCTTCTCCATGCTCTCTTCACTCTTTCTCTTCTTCTCCTTTCTCTATTTCTTCTTCCTCTCTTTTACCTATAGCTAAAAATTAAGAGAGGGCTTGGGGTGGGGCTCCATGAATTGTAAGGGTAAGGGGGCTCCAGCACCCCTGCTCCTATGGTGGATCTGCCACTGATTGTTGTTGTTTAGTAGAGATTTCATGAGCGCAAATAATCATAGATTCAAGCATGAGTGCGCATTGTGATTAATGCACATCAAATGCCGGTGGTTTTAGTTTTTTAACCGATGTATTTTGTGATAGTTGAAGGTAGTTCATGTAGTTTAGAGGAATAGCTGTCGGAAATATATTGTTGTTGCAATTCTGACCAAATATCATAGCTCTACGAAACTTTAATATAAGGAAACTAAAAGACTCGACAAACCAAGGCTCAAACAAGTAGATGTACAATTAATAGTAAAGGTTTGAGTTTATACACTTATTTGAGATCAGTCATATAATAGATGGACCGATTCCTTTTTCATTTTGGCCCTTTCTCAAACTTTTTTCATGTTTGGACCCCTTGGTGAACTAAACTCATCTTTGGACCCTGGGGGCTGGCGCCATAAGCCACGACACTGAGCTGCGTGGCCCAGCTGCAAACGTGGCATCTACGTGGCTGGAACTTAGCGCCACAAATCTCGGTGCCTACCTCGGTGCCGAGCTCGGTGCCATAAATAGTGGCACCGATCTATTATGAATACACACTGGCCGCGCCCTATCCTGCTTCTTTGCCCCGCTTTGCTCGCCCCGTGTCCAGCCGGTCGCCACGCCTCCTCTGCCCGCCACGCCGCCGCGACATCGCCCACCACTGCAGCTGCGCCCAGCGGACCGCCGCCTCCTGACCCTGCTCTCCTCTTGGCGGTCTCCCTCCGGCCCTTCGCCATCTCCGGTCCTCTTCCTCTGCAGTGAGGTATGATATTCTTTTAGTTATTTGGTTTAATTAGTTTACCTTATATAGTTAGGAAATGTAGTTAGAAATTTGATTTATATAGTTAACTAAGGATTTAGCAAATCGATTTAGTTAATTAGCAACTACAGTTAGCAAATTGACTTAGATAGTTTTAGATAGTAATTGTTGTTAGGCCAATGGTTTAGATAGCACTACATTGTTGTTAGGCAAATGTTACATAAAGTTACCAAATGTACGTAGGTAATTTAGGTAGTTAGCAAAACGATGTTATTGTTTTAAAATATATTCGTAATAATTTTTTTGTTGTACATACCAACTAGATGGACAATGTAGTCATCCTGTATCATGGAGGAAGTGTGGAGAAAGATGAGTTTGGGAATGTCAGTTTTGTTGGAATGCACAGAGTCCCTCTGATATTCAATGATCGGCCGTTGGTTTTGTGAGTTGTTTGATAGGGCTTGTGGTAAGCTTAAATGCAATTCAAATGAGGATGCCATCTTAGTTGAAGAGGTACTTCACTATGGTAAATCATGAAGAATTTTTAGGCGGATGGACCCAATTGCATCTAAGGGTGGCCCGGAGAAGTATGTCTGTCATGAAGAATGAATTTCAATGTTTGGATTTGTGTAACACCCAAATTCAATCATATGAATTCAATATAAGCAACTTTAATTGTTAGAGTGTGAATTAAGGATTTAGTGAATTTTCTCCTTAATTTAATTTGAGGCCCTAATTATTTGAACCAAAATTAAAGTTTAGTTCAAGAAGTGTATGTTGCATTTCATGCTCTTTAGCATTTAGGTTTTTTTGTTTGACTTGTATTGACTTTTGTTTGATCCTAAATCAAAACTCTCTCAAATCCCTTTCTTAACCTCTCAAACCAATTCAAACAAAGAGTAAATCCTTCTTTCCCTACCACTCAAACCAATCTATGGCCAGCCCACAAATTTGTCGCCCTTCCCTCTTTTCCTCCCCTCAATTTCTTTCCCACCGGCCCCCTCATCAGCCTTTCGGCCCACTCATCCGACCGCACTGACCGAGCCAGCCCGCTCCTCTTCCTCTGTCTCTGGCCCAACTGCGCAGCCCACTGCGCCCCACCTTCTTTCCCTTCCCTGCGCCACATCCCCACTGGTCAGCCACTTCGTGTTGTTTTCCTCTCTCCCTCTCTCTGTCTCTTTTCACGGGCCCGCCATGCTAGATTCTTCTTCCTCCCGTTTCTTTCCCCCGTGTCTCTCGCCGCAACTTCATGCAGCACGCCACCGCACTGCTGCAATGCCGCTCTACTCGCTCCCTCATTCCCTCCCCTTGACTCCTAGTGATTTCTTTTGAAGCCCCCCTTCACTCACCACTCTCTCACCCCTCTCTGCAACTGCTATGCCCGCCATAGATTTCATGGACGAGAGCCCGCCCCTCTCTTCAATTTCCAGCCCAGAGACCCTTTTTCTACCCATAGCCCCTATAAAGCTTGCCATAAACCTCTCGCCCCTTTCTTTCATGGCTAGGAACATTACATCCCATTCCTTGCGCTCGCAATCACCGGTTCTGAAGCTCTTCGCCACCTTCGTTGGGGTAAGCCGCTGCGACATCGTCCTTCTCTGTCTATGCCCTCCAGGCCTAATGTTTCTTGCACATCCTCTAATTTGTGTTGGCAAGAACATTTTCCCGGTGCTAGAACCGCTCGCCCGACGCCAGACTGCTCCTGCACTACTTGTCTCCCTCTATCATCCGTCCCTCTTCGCCACCAGCATTCATCGCGAAACTGACGGCCAGGATCAGTCTCCGGGATGGTCAATGCTTCAGTTTATCGGTCAATCGTGCCCGTTTCACTTAAGAGCCCCTGTGCAATTCTAATATAAACTCACAATCCACTCTTGTGTTAAAGTATTTCCTTTTAGGGCCATGGATTTCATGTTTAGGCTCCTAAGTTCTCTGAAAATCTAACCTACCGTCCAATCTACCTCTTTTGCATGCTTGACCTTGAGTTTATATATGTAATTATGTTCTTGCCCCTGGTTTTATTTCAAAGCAGTACGCAAACATTAGGAATATTTGCATGTTTGTCCCTAAAACCTTTAAACTAGTGTAGTTTAGTCGTTTTAAATCTGTTTTGCGTGATTTTCGCGTTCACGTGGAAAAATGGCAGCCTAACTACTTATTATCATCGTCTTGAAAACTGTCTCTGAATGCTCTAAAGTTTTGGCTGTTTGTTTTATGATTTTACTATTTGTTTTACTATTTTTATTTATTTTGTTGTATGCCTTTTGCGTGATCGTAGAGGCCAATCATTTCCAGGGAGCGGAAGACCCGCAGTTTGAAGAGGAGTTTGAAGAGTTTGCTTGAGAAGGCAAGTGGCCTCCATCTTTATGTTCTATTTTGTTCTAATAACCTATGCATGTCACCTTTGCTATTTATGTTGTTATTGCATTAATGTTGACGACGATACTTATTAAGGATGACTAGTCTTTTAATCATGAACCTTCAACCACCTAAACTCCTTGTTGGATAGTAATGCTTAGTTGCTCTATAACTTGGGTTGGTTATGATACTATTTCAAAGTTAATCATGGTTTTATTATTGTTATTGTGAAATGGTTTTAATACAAGATAATGTTGTTAATTGGAACATGGAGAACCACCCAAGAAACAAGTGCAACCACAATGCCACATGGCTTTGGTCAGAGCTAATTAATTAGACATGGGGTAGCTAGTTAGCCTTACCAAAAGGGCAAGGAGGGGGCGGTGAGAGGTCATTGCCCTGAGGAGTAGCCTGTTATGGTACATCCTCGTTTTTAAGGGGTGGACCTCATCGCTGCTGAAACTCTAGCGGGCTGCTAGTTTACTCTCGTGTCTTTGTAAATGCTATGTAGTGAACTCTCGTCACTCACCAAAGGAAGTGTTTAAGGGCCTTGCAAACCCGGGTGATAAGGGGAACACGAGCTGTGGGTAAAGTGTACAACCTCTACAGAGTGTAAATTGTTGTAACAGTTGTGCTTAGGGTTAAGAGTGGCTTGGACCCTCACATGATTAATATACTTAAAGATGGAATAAATTGTGGTCCTTGGTCTTTTTTGGAATAATGGTCTTTTGGCTTAATTAATTTTGGGTTGGTATAAACTTAATTTGGTGCTTGCTTAATAAAAGATGATCAACTGATAAAAGTGCTAACCACATGAGCCTGAACCCCTTTTTGATGGCATTGCATTCATTCCCCACTTGTTGAGTACTAACCATAAGTGTACTCACCCTTGCTTAAAATTTGCTCAGAAGATAACTTTGAAGTGGAGTACTTCAGTGGCTTTGACAACATCTAGGCGTGTCAACTAGTCAAGTGCATGTGGTGGAGTTGAAGCTTTCGTTTAAGTTGTTGGTAAACGGTAAGACCTTCACATCTATTATCGTTGAGTGTAATAAAGTTAGCACTATCATTTTTAGTTCTTTTGTACATTGTCTTTTGATATTGTTCATTGAGACCTCAACATATGTGTGAGAACGGATCCTGGCACACATATGCTATACATTCTGTTTAGTCCTCAAAATCGGGTGTGACAATTTGGTTGTGCGGAAATTGTCAAATGGTCCCACCCCTCATGTTTATTCACCCCCTCGTGGGTTCTCATTACAACATGATGATCGGCCACCTTATGAACCTCTGTTACTGAACCATGAGTTGGATACGAAAGTTGTGGTTATCGCCCCTGATGCACAATCTACCCCGAATGAGGTTGAGATTTGTCCTGATGTTGTTGTAGAATGTCGGACTCGATAATGTTGTTACCGTCCCTCAGGAAATTCCTTTGACCTAGAACCATCAAAGTAAGTGTCGTTGTAACACAATTTCTTTTCTTATTCACCTTTGACTCCATTCATTTGGACCGATGTGTTATTTATTTTTGGTTTAAATGCAGGAGAGATGTTTGATAATATTGGCATTCCTCTTGTCCCTGCATCATCCAATACTGGATGTGCTTCTAACAATGTGGTTTGTGAGATTGCTGATGATGAGGAGCCTTATGGGACTGCAAGAGCCGTTGATTTAGATGAAGATAACCTTGTAGAACCATTGAGCCAAAAAGATATGGAGCTCATTAGAATTTTCTATCCTAGTCGTGATCCACTAGTTGATGAATTCAGTGATCTGTGTCATTGTCATAGTGCTTATGCAGAAGGACGAGAGGATGAGGTGCTAGAGCCTTCTGAGAATAGGGATGAGGAAGACCTTTCAAGATTTGGCATTCATATGTGCTGCACCGTTACACAGTGGTATGCGAGAAGACTGATTGCAATTGGAAGGTTTGTGCTTAGAAACAGAAGACCACGGGAAAGTTCAAGATCACCAAAGTTATCGGTCAACACACTTGTTCCAAGAAAGATCTAGAACTGAGGCATCGATAGTTGACCTCTACCCTTATTACAAGAAGGCTGTACTCAACATTGAAGGTTCATCCCAATTTGAAGGTGAGGACAATTATGGACATGGTTTAGAAGATATTTCAATACAAGATAAAATATAGAAAAGCATGGCGGGAAAAACAACGGACCTGGAAGATGATAGATGGAGACTAGGAGGAGGGTTACGAGAAGTTGCATGTTTTTTCAATGCAATCCAAGCAGCTGATCCAGCCATGCATTATGAGTACACCCCTAAACCGAATGAATGGAAGGACGGGAGGGAGATATTCTTTCGTGCATTTTGGTGCATTCCCAGTGAGTGGAGGCCTTCAGGCATTGTCATCTAGTGTTATCCATTAATGGCACTTTCCTTCTTGGCAAGTACACGGGCACACTATTAGTAGCGATTTCTTGACACAGACAACGCATTGGTTCCTTTGGCATTCACCTTAGTACAAAAGGAGAACAAAGATAGCTGGGGATGGTTCTTGCGGCTTGTTCGGATACATATTGTGGGCCCTGGCAGGGAGGTTGGTGTCACATCTGATAGGCACCCGTGTATACTTAGTGCGGTATAGGAGCATATTACAGGGTATGCACCATTGCACCATCGTTGGTGCACACGCCACCTTGCCAAGAATTTATTTCAGAAAGATAGAACAAGGACAACTTTCCTCTATTTGAGGAGGTTGCTTGCATGCTTGAGGTGCAGTTGTTTGAGGAGTAGTTGGTGGAGCTTAAAATGGAAACAAATGAAGCGGGTAGGTGGCTAAGGGGTTTGATGAGGGAAACTCTGGAATGGACAAGGGCATACGATGACGGTGACTGTGGATATGAGTTTCAGACTAACAACATGGTCGAGTCATTTAACAGTGTCCTTAAGGCTATATGGGCCGTGTCGGTCAATGCTATCATATCATTCACCTTCTGTAGGTTGGTTGCATGGTTCAACGATAGACACGCACAAGAAATGGCACTACAGAGCAAAAACCAGTCATGGGCACCTAAACCCACATGTCATCTTGATAAGGCAATTGATAGAGCTCGCACACATGAGGTCAAATGTTTTGACCACGCGACAGGACAATACAAGGTTGTTANTCTTAACTGCATATCTGAACTGTCAACATATTCATAGAATTGGATGAAATGCATTAGATTAGGGGATAATTCTAATCAATTCCACAAGTTTTGGTAAGTTTGTGCACTCAGGGGCAAAATGGGAAAAGATCATCCCACGCACTCAAACACACCTATGGAACATCATGATCGCTGATCCAAAGACGGTGGAAAATTAATGGACAAGATCAAAGTCAAATGGGCATCACATGGATTAATTGGCCCACAAGAGATTTTCCTGTACTCCACAACCGTCCTACCCGCCACAACTGACCTCACGGCCCACAGGTAGCTACCTAGACGTGGGTTAGCACGGCCTTCAGGATTGTATCTTGGCCGCGGGGAAGTGAAGACGGTGGATCTGAGGGCCGGCCGACCCCCCTCGGTCAGCCGACCGGGTCTTGGCGTGAAATATCCTCAGCCTCCTCGAGCTCATCCCCTACCGACTCGTGAGCCTATAAATACCTGGAAGAGGTGTGCAAAGCTTCATCATCGAGCTAAAGAGAAGGTCCAAGGCGAAGCCCTCCTCAAATTAGAGTAGAAGTAGGAAGAGAGTGAGGGAGAGTTCGGAGGAGTCCCGGCATGTCGACGACCCTCTGCTTCTTGTACCTCGGCGGATACGAGCCTTCGAGTAAGTATCGGGATTCAATTCAGAGTTATAGCTAAGCTGAGTTCTTTATTTTGCATGTGGGATTGTTGCTTTATCCTTAAATTATCTTAATCTTTGATCACAGTTAGGATAACATTTACTATCATAAGCGTGGTGCTTAGGATAGTACTTGCCCTTGTTTGCCTCGTAGCCTGACAGATTAGTAGAGGTAGGCGGCATGTGGTGATAGCCCTGTCCGTTCTTAGTAGTCCTCCACGTTCAGGTGCGGCGTGCCGGTCATATCCTAGTGGTCTAGGTAAATCTGGTGCCCAAAGCAAGCATAGGATAATTCCCTTCACTATAATTGGTCTCAGTAATGAGTTATCCTCTCTACCCAGCCTTAACATATAAACTCGATTGATCCGAGTTTAACTTCAGACCTTAGACAATACACTCACGTTCCTCTATATTCGATAACCTTTTTTACTCACGGGTGAAAGCTACTGCGACAGCCGTGCGCTTGCGGTCTTTTCTGTTTGCCACCGCTGGTGTCAATAAGCTTTCTAGCGCCGTTGCCGGGGAACGATAGTTGTATTGTTTAGAGAACTAAGGTTACCCGTTGTATCTTTTCTTTTCCCTTACCCTACCATGGACTCTTACCTTAA
>JAZFNS010019679.1:1296-19385 GCA_037127165.1 Alloteropsis angusta | reverse complement strand
AGTACTTTCCTCTCACAGAAAATCAGCACCAGCCGAATCAGCCAAACCAGCCGAACGGGGTGATTTACACCGGGGAGCCTCTGACCCGAACCAGATCGCCTCCATCAACCATCATGCGTATGGCCGGACCAGACCGGACCGGATTGGATCATCCGTGTGTGTGGCCACGAGAGCTTCGATCGGTCGCTGCTGATCGATGGATCGCCGGCTGGAACCTGAATGTGGGTCTGCGACGGTCGCTTCAATTCGCCCGGCTTATCGATCGACCTGCAGGCGCTGTACGTACGTGTGGGAGATGCATGGAAACGTGGAGAGTATGCCGTTTCGGACGGTTTCTTGTTTGGGGTTCCGGGTCGGTTTGATATATGTAGCGCTACAGTTTTCGCTACGTTTGGGGTTGGTTGTGTCATACTGTCAAGAGAGATACGGAACAGTTTGTGGTGCTGGAATGTGATCCGGCAGCCAGCAAGCAAAGAAAGGAACTAAGGAAGGGACATGTCAGACCATCCATCTTTGCTCCCTCTTGTTTTTTGAAAAGATAGATTAATTGTAACAAGTTCGTAGGTACATACAGTACGAGTCTCAACTTGATCAATAAAACTCTGTTTCTTCTTGTAAAAAAAACAAAGAACTGTTCTTGGTGTGGTTCTAGATAGCTTGCTGGAGGGGGTGAAAAAATTCCTTGGGGGCACAACAACAAGGTGCTCAAATTGCAAAATGAAAAGGCAGAGGCAACGACAGGATCCGACAATGCATCCTCCTGATACATGCATGCGTTGCGTGCGTGAGCACAGCAGCATCGGTTGCTTCAGCCTTCAGCAGCATGTATCCTTGCTGGGGCAGGTTCAGGTGGCTGGAATTCGGAATACTTCTCTGCCCCCTTCCGGAGCCAGCCAAAGATCAACTAGCACTAGCAGCAAGGCAGCATTCTGCATTGCATGGTACGGACTGCTCACCGGGCCTCTCGCAAACCAGCCGGCCCGGGGGCGAGCGATGGCCCGGCCGGCAACGTGCTAATATTCGCCTGCCGCGTCTCTGTCGGAACGCGGGGCGTGGAGGAAGAAGAGTGAGCTGTGGGATTCGCGGCACGCAGCCTGTCCCGGCCCCGGCCCCGGCACCGCCGTGCCGTCGCTGTCGTCGGCGCCGCGGCCCCCCGTACAAGAGCCGGCGCATGGAGAGATCACTGCCTCGAGAGACAGCACTGGCGTTCACGTTTCGTGTCTGCTCGCGTCGCGTGTTCTCTTTTTGCCAGTGGGCCAGTGATTGACGATGACGATGATGAATGGTCCCGGCATGGCTCAGCGGGCCGTCTGTGTAATCTTGCCTTGGGCCCTTCATAAAGATGGGCCGGACTCCTCACTTGCCCAGGATGCACTGGCACATTCCTGGCACGAACAGCAGGGCTGCAAAGGTCGCGGCTCGGAGCGCTCGTGAGTCGTGTGACCCGCAGATACTGGAGTGCTGAACTGCTGATGGAGGCTCGTGGTCAACCTCAATATCACACATTTTGATTAGAACAAAGGCGTAAACGTGCTTGCTAGAGTGAATGAATATAGAGCATAAACATGTTTGCTAGACTGAATATACATGCAATAGCCTTATCCTATTTGGCTGCCTAATTATCTCGTTTCTTCAAAATAACTGAAACTTCAGTATATCTAATTATAAAGCGGTTGAATATGAGCATGCCATTCATCATCAGGTAGATACTAAAGAATCGTAAACAGTTGCAGCATCTATCTATAACTGAAACGACGCGGACGAGTGCATCTGAGAGGCTGCGAGGTTCGGCCCTGAGTTAATCCACGGGACATCAGGATTAGGACCCGTTTGCTCCTCTTGATTTTGGGTCGCTCTGTTCTGAACCATTGGCCAATTTTAGGAGCGGATCGATCTCACAGACGGATCGCTCCGGACGCCTTGCAGGCCTAGGTACGAATCATCATCAGGTATATAGGAAATGTTACCCAGGGCAACACAACATCAATTGCATAACCACTAAAGCGATGATGTACACCGTCGATTTCAGGATTACGCATCCAGCGAAACCTTTCCACTACAAAAAGAAATAAATATTTCAATACACAAAATTGAGCTGCTTTTCTATCGTGGTGCACGGTATCATCATCAGCTTCACGGTGCTCGCTCCCAATCAGGCGGCAAGCCACCAGACATAAACAATCCCACCTTCTCAACTAACTTGGGCTTAGATCGCCATGGGCTGCTCCAACCCAAGGTTCTGCAGCAACCCAAAGGTCCCCGTCCCCACCTTGGCAGGCTTCCCCAGGCAGACGCTGGCCGAGGGGCACTCCAGCGAGTCCGACTCCCCATGCATGGCCGCCTCCACGATGAACTTAGTCGCCGTCTCAAACGTCATCTTGCCAAATGGCGAGGTGCTGAATTGCCCCATCCCTAGCCTGCTCATTGGCCGGTACCCGCCATCAAATGTCATGAAGTCCGCAATCATGCTCAGGTGTCTCATGTCCACCTCGATCCCGTAGACACCGAACACACCCTTAACTTCCTTGACAATCGTGGCCCGTGCAGCCTCCACCCCATATGTCTTCAGCATCGCGTGGATGTCATTTGACGTGATTTGTTTGATGTCGATGTAGTCTTGAAGGTTCCAGAAAACTTCAAAGTTCACTCCTGACGTTTCCAGATACTTAGGGTCGCCTTCCTTTGGCAGTACTTGACACTTCTCAATGTTATTGCAGGCCTTCACAAAAATAGTCCTAGCTGTCTTCTGCGCAATCTGAACAAGGAAATCAAAACATCCAATCGTTCAACTTAAGCATTAAGAATTATACAATGATAGGTAAAGCAGACCAGACTCTTCTTAAAATCGACTAGTTAGGTGTCAAAACACTTGAAGGGCCAAACAAAACGGTGAAGATCTACCAGAACGTTAATTCCTAAATAATTTCACGGTGAGAGTTGCATTCAATGACACACAAAAGAAAACTAGATATGAACTTAAAAACCAACAAAGAAATACACCTGTAAACACACTTCAGATAATTTTGTACTCATGCACTAACAGAGATTACTGGTACTATAAATAGTTTATAACATATTCAATAGGTGTCAGCTGCTTTAAGGTGATAGGTGACAGCTAAAATTGTATAGCACAAACTTAATATAATATAACCACCAGAGCACAGCAGTAACCAAGCATCATAAAAAGATTGGTTCGATAGGAAAGAGGATCACATTGTGCCAACAAAGGGTAATAAATTGATGCTGTGCCTGGCAAAGATTTGAAAAGAAAAAGGCCCACAATAGCAGATTGTTGCACATGATACATTTTACAGACTAAAATTATTGTTTGAATGACAGTGCTGGTGCCTTATGCACGTACAATTCTAATACAATTCTAACAGGGTGGAGTTCTTGTACTCGGTGGAATCAACACATGGCATTACTACCAGCATGAATATTTTAGTTTTCAATAGTGAAGAAGATGTGGGTACAAAATACAGCTATGGCAGACATTGTATAAGATCACCATTAACTTAAACTTAGGTAATCCAGTAAAGGAAATATCTTGACTTTCATAATAATCAGTCTAAAAAAATGAAGCACAAGTTTTCATGATTATGAAGAATTTACCTGAGCTAATAAAATATGAGGTTCATCATGAAAGGCATAGTGAATCTCAAAATCCAAATCTTTGGATTCAACATGGACAGCCCGTTTTAACTTTTTCCTGCGCTTGCGAGTTGCTTGATCATGTTTAACCACATCTGATTTTTCCTCAGTTTGATTTTTTTCTTGGAGTTTAGCTGCCTTATGCTTATCTTTTGAATTTGCCCTCTTTTTGGAAGAATTAGTGTCCAGTGAAGTTATGTCAGACTTTGAGGTTTCGTGTTCCTCCTCAGCCGGATCCTTGGACTCTTCCTCAGATTCGCTATCTAACCCCTCTTCGTTTTCAGTATCATCATCATACTCCATCTCATCTTTCTCTTGCCGTTTCCTCTTTTCTGCATCAGTTCCCAAGTCAACGTCATTATCAATTTCATCATCATCATCACCATCACTCATACCAGTCTCTTCACCATCAGCATGTCTAGTCTCAGATTCTTCACCACCATCAGATAATGAGTCCTCTGTATCTTTTACCTTAACAGCACGAATTTCATTAATTTTGTGTAGCAGATCTAGATGTTTTTCGATTGCATGTTCCATTGCATCAACAAAAACTGTTCTCAAGGTTGCCTGACACTCATCTACAGTAAGATTCAACTGAGAGTAAAGCTCTTGTGGGTAGAGTTTCATTTGTAGCTTGTACAGGGTTGAAACATGCCCATTACTGTTGTTATAAGGAACTGTGCATACTTCAATTTTCTCCACTATATGAGCCACACAAACTCTTCTAAACTTTGCAGCCACCCGATCAGCATCATCCCTAGATATTCACATAAATAATGAATAAAAGCCCAAATCTTCTAAACTTGGTGCGCGTGGAAGTCATGAGTATGTACAATCATATTTGATATTGATAGGATATTAAAAAGACAAGCTTTAAAACAGAGTTATGCAAAAGACAGAAGCAACCAAACTAAGAACATTAATTATCATGAAAGTAACCACAAATAAAGCTCACCTAGTCTTTTTTCCAAGCAGAGGACACTTCATCACAGGCGTACTAATATTAGCTGATGCAGTCATCAGAATTTCTTTTAACCGAGGTATACCAAGTGTTACATTCGTCTCACCCCTTCCAGCAAGATGAAAAGTATTGAGCCTGTAATGCATATAGTAAACAATAATTGAGCTGTTACATCACTAAGTTCAAATGTAACGTAAAGAAGCACTTCAGCAGCCAGCCGTGCAACACTACCAAAAAGAGAGAACTTTCAGTCAGGACAAAATACTACTCCCTCACTTGCCCAATACAAGTCCACCCGTAAAAGGTCTAGCATAGACTGAAAAATGAGTCGAGATCAAGAAGTATATTATTTAGATAGCCCCTTACGTCATCTGCGTTGAAGGTTCTCCTATTGACTGAGCAGCAACCACACCAACAGCCTCACCAGGATCTACAAGACTATATGCGTATTTGATTTTCAATAACTCCAGTAGTTCCTCCTCCTCAATGCCACAGCTTTTCTTTTTCTTTGATAGCTCGAGAAACTTGTCTGCTTCATCAATCAACTTCTTAGGCAGTTCAGTAATGTAGCAATTAGGTTTTGGTAGCAGCTCATTCTTCTCTCCTTTTTGATTAAATGGCAACATCTCATTCTTATTATCACCACGTATCTTGGCAAGGACAATTTTTTTGTTCTGTAATTTGAATCAAAGATAGCAGACAATTAGAAAGACTGCGAAACAAACCATAGAGACTTAAAATTCAAGGTGGTTTATTGTTGAGTATTGAATGTCTTACATCAGCAAGTTCTTTGAACTTGTTAAGAAAGCTAGTTTTCAGCACATCAACTCCATCCTCTCCATAGCAGAATTGTACAATTGATCCATCAACATCCCGTACAGTGTGATCGTATGAGACTTTCAACGATTCCAGGCATTTAATAAGACAACGCTGAAGATATCCACTGCGGGATGTCTTGACTGCTGTGTCAACTAACCTGCAAAGAATTCATAAATCTAAAGCATATACACTGTTTTCCACAAACGCAGAACATTAACATTCGTTTACCACAGTAGAACAGAAACAGTCATGCCAGGGAAAAAAAAACTAACCACCACACTAAAGAAAAATATACGTTGCAGATACATTAAGAATTTCACATATCGTCTTCCAATGGTAGGATTATCATGTACTAATTAGTAATGGTGAAACTTATCAATTTTTACAATGCATGACAATGATGTTTTTCAAATATATGTAAATTCCTTCTGTGAACATAAAAAATCAGATTAAATCAAATATACTACAGCCACAACATTCAAGTGGGTACCAGTTATGTGGAAACTATAAGGTATTGAATGCTAAAGCTTGTGCTCAGCCTGCAGACCCAAAAGCTAGCCAAGCCTTTTTCAAGCATTTTGGTACCACAACGGTTCGCACTGGTCCTGTGAAAGTTAATGATGAAGGCCTAACAAACACAGTGTGCACAAGGCAGCGCCAATACCTGCCAGTTTTATGGCTACTGCAGATTTCTCATATCCTGTATACAACAGGACCTGAAATACTATTTTAATTAACCTAATGCGAGGACAGTACAGAACTACAGATGCAAATGTATGGCTATGAGAAAAGAGTTAAGAAAAAAATACCCCTCTCTGCCTGCCATACAGTGAAAATAATACTCTTGAGGGCGCAGACCAGTTAAAAATCGATCACTGATGAAACCACCAGCTCTTGAAGAAGTATCCCATGGCAGAAAGCATGGTAAAGTCTTCCCAGAAACCATCCGTGGAACACGCTTTCCTTCTAACGATTGCTGGCCTAGCAATGATGATATTTGTGTCATGTTGACCTATCAAGACAAGTAAAACAGTTCCATATAAACTTCAGTCTGCTTTCTAGGTCAAATTAATAATGCAATATATTAAGTTCTGACTGAAGAAAAGCTTACCTTGCCACCTTTAGCTCCAGTTGCAGTCATGAGAGCAAGACAATTTCCAGGAAAAGGCTTTTGTAGACCAGAAGGCAATAATTTTTCATTGGCTTTAGATGTTATATTGCTTAGATTATTACTCATCAATCTGTCCAAATTAATTGTGGCAGATTCACCATTACTTCTTACAGCTTTCTCCACCTCCATTTGCAAAACCTGATCTGCTTAAAAAATAGTAAATAGACAACATGAAGCTACAAGGTGCAAACAGAAAGGTAAAAACAATAATCAACTATTTTAGCGCATGCAAATGCCTCATTATGGTACAGCTTTTCCACGAACCTTCAAGTTCATTTTTTGTTTGTAAAAATTCCTTATGAGCTTTTTTACTGGCCTTTTCACTTTCACCAAGAATTACCATTCTCTCTTCATCGGATATTTGGCATAGTAGTAGGTCATCTATCCCACAAGTAAACCCATGTAGCTGAAAAAAAAATAATGTCTTACTTCATCAATTACAATACCACAGACCAATAACAACTTTTGTGCTCAAGAGAAACAGAAAAATATTATCTATCAAAGGCTCAAAGCAAAAAGAAAATTAAGTGCACAACCACTAAACTGCTTAGAAAAAGGACGATACAAATAGGATATTACAGCAATCATCTTATGATATGGAATTGCTGAACAAAATGCATTCAAACTTAAAAAAAGATATTAAATATGCATCACAATCACAAGACTGTCCTCAGCAGTAGGGCCAAGAGAGTTTGGTGAGATTATTGTCCTACAAGATAATTAAATGGAGGTCTGGTGCCAACAAATTTCAATAAAACGACATCTGAAATGTCATGGGTAGTCACAGGCCTTGCGGTCCAGCTTGGCAGTGCGATAGGCATATGGGTATAAATGGTACTTATATTGCCCGACCGTATCTGAGTTCGAATTCGATTAGAGGGGTTTAAATCCATCCGTATCCGAGTCCAAATATTCACTGTCCGATACCTTATCCGTATCCGAATACTCAAAGTCGGATATATGTGATGTTGAGTTTTATTTATATCATATCCAACATAAACTAACACTTTGTACCTATTCGAATCCGAAGAAAAAACTATCTGATTCGTATCCGTAGGTATCCGTCCATATTCGCTCCGTTTACACCCCTAGGTCGGTGCATCAACAACTTTCTCTACCACCTCACACCCCATGCACTCAGATAAGGAGGTGCATGCAGCGGCGATTCCTTCCTTTTAAATCTGATATTAGTATTTTACTTCCAATCTTGATTTGTCCTAAAAATACCAGGAATGATTTATATTTGTGGACAGGTGATGCAGTACGCACTGATTGGATGACACAAAATAAGCCGGTTAAAGCTAATATGTCAGGAAAGGAAAAGTTCTCATATGTACCATAGTCCACAGATACTGGATATGCATAACTGCGAGAGTGAGTTTTATGTGTTGCCATACGACTGTGATCTAATAGATCAATGAGTGTAGTTTAACATAACCAATGAGCTTGACAGTGTATATGTCCAGTTAAAAGCACTATGAACCCTGGATCACTCAGCTAAACTCTTTTCTTTTCATTACATTGTGACCCCAATGGCCCGTCTAGAAGATTAATGCACTTTAAACATGTTTTGCGCCAAACAAATCAAACTAGACATTTCTCAAGGCAATTTGGATCTGTTTCCAATGCCCACAGCAGTCTGGTCTTGTTCTTCAAAAACAGAATAAAGACAAATCAGCACCTCTAATTATGTCATTCGGTGCACAGTAAGCTTGGGCGCACAAATTCAGTAAATGCATTTGTTGCGCAAAGACATTCAACAAAAAATATATCTAGAAAGGATATGTAGTTTGACGACTACTCTACTAGTGAATCTCCATTGTACAAATGTTTTAGTTGTGTTAAGCATTTAGGCAACAAGAGCAGTAGAGTACACTTAAAACTATTACAGATGTTACCGGTGAACACCCTTATTAAGAAAAAAATGCTAAATTTACCTGCAAGAACAGAGTAAACAAGCGGCTGAATGTTGATAACAGCATTCCAGCTGTGTCTGCACCATAGAATTCATGAACTGTATGAACTATGCCGTAGTTCCCAAACTGAGCCTTGTCTATCATGCCTTTTATGAGCTCATTGTGACAAATATATAAAACCAGTTCAGAAGTATCTTTTTCTATTTCTTTCTCCTCAGCATCACGGAGTCCTCTAGGGGTTAGATATTCTTTTGTTATTTTTCCCTTCTGCTCAACAGTAAATGGAGGATGACCTTTTGTTACATGATTCAAGATGGTTGTTATAACCTGTAGACAAAGAGGTTAGATAGACAAACTTTAAGTGATTCCCAAGATTGAGTCACAACATCAGCAGCAGAGAATTTCGTCAGAAATCAGAAACATCTAACCTGTTTTCCTGTCCATAAGGGCTTTGGCCTCAAAATAGCTGGAAGGACAAGTTCTATTGCACCATCATCCTTAATAGCCGACACCTTTATACCAGGTTGACAAGGGCTACGATTTGAGGCCACACAAGAACCATAGACAAGCTGACTATATTCTTCGCGGCTTAGAAGGGTGTCCTGTTTTGTCAGTAGTACCGCACCAACGATGTGGTCCTACAAAATGAAAAAAAAAGATTAGCATAGAAGATGACAGTAGCTATTTGTTAGTTACAGCAAAAAGAAAGAATACATCATTGTAAAGTCTAACAGGGAGAATTAGTTCACTAAAGAGGAATTTGACATTAAACTGCTGGGTGAGTAAATTAAATGTGTATTTGTTTATGACAGTGCAAATAAGAATAAGGTATCATGATTGTGTACGAATAATAATATACCTGTATGAGACCTCTGACAGCATCCCCACTCCTAGGACCAATGTATTGCTTGTTTGCATCAACAATATTCATGGCCTCAGCACGAGATATTTCATCTTGTGGAAAGTGCACATTCATCTCATCCCCGTCAAAATCAGCATTGTAGGTGCTAAAAAGAGACAGAAGGCAGTTGTTTGCTCACAAGATTTAGGCAAAAAGTCTGATCATGGAAAAAATGATATCCAAATACCTGCAATTGGCATAGTGCATCCGTATCGTCTTTTCTCCAGGCAACACACGAACAAAATGAGCCATCATGCTGGGCTTGTGAAGAGTAGGCTTTGAATTAAGCAAGAAAAATTGAGAAATTAGCTAGCTACATAGCGATCAACAAACTGGAACAGCTACCATTGCTGATTAATAAATTGAGTAGTAGTCCTGTCACCCACAACAGCTACCGTGGTATACATAATCAGAAGCAGTATGGTTGTAAGTAGTATACTGGCTGGAGTGTGTGGGTGTGTTTGTATTTGTTTAGGCTCTCATGCCTTTTTTCTAACTTAATGAAATGACGCGCAGTTCTCCTGCGTTGTTCGAGAAAAAAAAAAAGCAGCAGTATGGTAAGGGACAGAACTGTGACTATGCGAATGATTGCAAAATCAGTTACACTGTGTTTGATCTGACCTGACTATTTAATGTCACCTCATGGCTAGTGTGGAATTGCAACCTCTTACTTGTTACCTCTAAACCCTAACTTTGATTTGTCATATGCATACAGAGCAACAAAGAACCATGCACCACTTTTTAGCAGATTTTGCCCCTGATAATCATCCATTCATTTCTGTAATAACACTATTGAAGTAAAACAATATGGCAAGTAATAGCAAACAAAAACCACTTTGCTGAAATGGTCTCAATAGTAATACAGGTATTTGGATGCCTGAGTCATGTATAAAACACAAAACGGCAAGTAATCACAAACCAAAACCACTTTGCTAAATCATCTCAATGGGACCATGGGACTGGAGGATATTTTTCCAAATATTAGTGCTGAAGTAAGGATATAGATATACCTGCCTATTGACAAGTACAATGTCACCATCTTGAAGATGTCGATATACAACCTTGCTTTCAAATTCGCAATTAGGGTCTTTGCCTGGCAGAGAAATTGATCCTCTGGATGCAGGTAGCCTCTTAGCAAAGGCATGGCGTTTGTCAGGGGCTGCCTGTAACTTAAACATGTTATCATTGTCCCTGTAACGTGTTGCACCTGGGTGAATATCAGCACCATTCCTTATAGCTTCTTGGAGTTTTTTGGCATTCCAGGGTGTTACTTTCTGCACAGAAAAACATTGTCAAAATTTATGAAAAAACCTGTAAATTAACAATTCAAAGATAACAAGTTCCTCGAAAGAGCCACGGAACGTTACTTATTGGGGATTCACCTATAACGAGTTACTGGGTATTGGTGGAATGGAAGTCAAGAGCACAACATTAAAAAACAGTTCCAAATTGAATATCTCATTATGAAACACAGTGCCCTCGGCGGTCAGCCACGTAAGAAAAAAAAAACTTTTCATGGCACTTGCGATTCGCCAGAGCTCTTTGATTGCCCAACCAAAATATCTCTACTGGGCCCTGCTCATTATCTCCTCCTATGCCCCTCAACATCTCCTCTCACCAGGCCACTGGCGACACATCGAGCAGCAGCAGAAGAAAAACCACTGCTCCTCCACCCAGGTTGTGTTATACACACACACACACACCCCAACCATGCACACACCAAATCTGAATGTATCGATCTCGTAGTGGCTTGTTCGATTCAATTGTAGCGCTCCTCCACTCAGTGGTGATTAGGGTTTTGGTGTTGGGATTGTTTCTCCATGTTACTGGTTTAGGGGTTTTCTTTCCTTTGTCAAATTCGTCACTGGATATGGGCCTCTCCTTAAGACCAATTGATTTTGGGTTTTCCTCGTGATTCATTTCTTGTTCTTCACCCATTCTGGTTTGGTGGGAAAGATTTGGACACGATAGAGCATTATGGGGAAAAAATGTGGTTGTCAAACTTAGTCTGCACATCCACAGTGGCTGCAAGCCTGTAACCATGAACCATGGTTTCCAAAAGGAAGCGCGGTGCTAAATTCAATGCCCCACGGATGTTTGTAAGTCCCTTTTGTGCTTCGTGACCTTGCTCATTTTTTGGCACTGACAGGAGCTTTAAGACAATTGATTTAGAGGTACCTTGATGTCTTGTTTGTTACAAGGATTCTCTTCTGATGCTGAAGAATGATGCTAAAAGCATGGTCACTATAGTCAGATTCTCTTCTGGGGTTATGAAACTAGTAATTATCTGGTTCTCTTTGATAATTTTGCAAGGCTTCTCTAGGATTTGGTGGCAGGACAACTAACTCAAAGTTTTGCATTGCCCTCTTGCAGTCCACAGCTCTCACTAAGGCTGATCTAATTTGTGTGTATGGGTTCTCAGCATAGATTTAGATGGACAGGCACCATAACCTCATGTGTAGTAGTGTCATTACAAGATCAAGGTATGTTTATTCCCTTCCCTTTTTTTTGTCCCTTTAGACATGAGTGTTTGTTGCAACGATCTTTGTGTCATGTGAAGATATGAACGATTCATTCACATTGCCACCTGGTTTTACTTGGAAATATCATGCAATGTACTATCAATTAATCTCTGATGTGCTAACCGTGTGAAAGGTGATATGGGTAGTTTTTTTAATGGTTTCTCAGATTGTAAGAATAAACTACCCTTAAAAGCCTTCTTTTTACTGGTTTGGTGGTTCAGTTCTTTTACCTATAGTCATTTTGCAACAAACCTTTGTCCATGCCGATATATAAAGTCCTTCAAATTTGAAGGGTTGATGGCAGTTACCATTACTTGCTACTAAATACCAAATCTCAGCTAATTATTTCCATCTAAATTTTCCACATCTTTTTACATATACTAGCTAATGGCCTTACAGAATATTTCCCACCTTGTAGTGAGGCAATCAACAACATATACACAAGCAGGATGATGACAACGTTTGATTCCGCCCATGCTATCAAGTCTACCTTACAATAATACCACCGAAGACTGATCTTATAGTTATATTGCAAATTATATGCGTCCTTTGTGTTCGTACTAAGATGCCATGGGACCTGCTCGTACTAAATTAGCTAGAACAAATGCTATGTACTGTATGTGAACCTGTATCTATCTGATATTTCCTATTGGTATTCTATCTATTCTGCTACCCCATATACACTATTGAGCAAAGAATTGTACGGCACGATGCATGCAGAATAATTGATAACTTTAGGTCAATGCATGGAGCACATACCTCTGGATATGTCAACCGGGTTGCAAAAACAGGAGGAATGCCAATTTCATTAACAGCAAGGTACGGATCTGGAGATATAACAGATCGGCATGCATAATTAACCCTCTTCCCCATCATCTTTTGTCGAAGAATTCCTTCTTTCTTTTCCAATAACTGCCGTATACCATTAGCATTCTTCTCGCTTTTTACTGTTATTGAAACATTTAGCCATCAAACTCATAGTAGGTGTAGTGTAGACAAGAACTCATGATATTTAGCTTCTAGAGCATACACCAAACCTAACACTCCCCATGAACTTGCACCTTAATGAACATACAAACTTATTTTCAAGCAGCCCAATTGATAATTCAAACAAATAGAATAAGTATAAGCACCAAAATATCCTAAAGCTGAGGAGTGAGGTGGTCAACTGTTGAAGCAACCCATCCATCACAAACAGTCAGGCAAGACCAGTCTACAGTCATGCAAGACCAATCTACAGTCATGCAAGACCAGTCTGTAGTATCAAGAAAAGATAACAGATATATATGAGGCCCCCTCGAGCCATCACATGACATCGTTTCACCAGGAGTTTATTGTGTAAATGGACTATACTGGTCCAAACAATTTAACTTCCAATTCCGGCAGTGTGCAGCATGAGTGCAAAACACCATGGACCAACATATTATGTGCCGAGTCTTCATTGGAGTAGTCACCTAGGTTGTAAAGAGAAAGAGACATGGGTACTAAAGGAAAAGGACTAAGAAAAGAATGCATCTTTACCAAGGCCTTTACTGCTATCATAAAACACATTTACAATTCGTTGTAGATCCATCCATCTTCTAAGAACATCCATATGATTAGAACCTGCACTATTATGCTGTAGCGCTAGATTGGCTTCTTGCACTTTACTTAGCAGAACATTGTGTGGATGTTCCATAATCTACAACAGCAAACACTTAGCTGTCAGTTCAGAACAAAGTTCAAGTGGTTAGATAACTGAGATACTTACTCCAAGACTGGAGCTAGTGGACGGACGGAATCTATTTGGAGCCACAAGGAGACTATTCAAGAAAAACATTTCATAACCCCTCCTCTTTTCTGATACACTCAATGTATTCTGCTGGAAGTCACAAAGTAACATGCAGAACCTGGCTTCATTTTTCCACAAGTCCTTGAGAATTGATTCAACCTGAAGCAGTTGAGTAAGAAAACACTTAGTGATCTGCTTCCAAATCTAGCATTTCCTTTTCAAACTTAAGAAGCAAGAAAACATACCTCTGTAGGCAATAAATGCTTCTTTCCTGATGATGCCACTATTTCTTTAATTGTGTCATCAGAAAGGCGTCTAACTTCATTTTTTGATCCTTTGGACACCATTCCAGGTGAAGTTAGTTCTTCGTCGAGGCCAGAAACCCCGGTTTCCCCAGAGTTGCGAGCATAACCATCTCCCTTCAGTTTAAAATTGGCAATTGCATTTGCTCTTACAGCAGAAGTGCTTGTATCCTACAAATCAGAAGATGTGATCACATGTAATGAAGAATTAAGATGCTGCAAGTGCTATCTCATTAAGAATCTCAATTGGATTGATGATGCGATCACATGTAATGAAGAATTAAGATGCTTCGATGACAGAATAGATTGATGATGCACATAGAAGGTTTTTTTCCTTAGCGACAATATAGGGATAAATTGAGTAATTGCTAAAGAACTAATAACATTGGCATTTACAGTGGCATGGAAAGTGGCTGAACGAATCAGTTCTGAAAAAAGACTCAAACAGTAATCTAAATTTCCTAAAGTTCAGGTAACTGGTCCTCACCAGCCCCAATTTAATCAGAGACATCGAAATTAAGCAAATATCAAACAAAATTAAATAGATCTAATTTGGAATATGTTTACATAAATTTGTACAGACAACTAACACTAACCAAAAATTGCTAAAGTCATTTATACCTTGACCAGCCAACCAAATATAGGACTTGAGATTGCTGGACTCTTCATGTCACATTTTGAACACTTCTTCTGTTTCTTTTTCATTATCATGTTCAAAATATACAGAACCTCTTTCAATTGGATCGATGTCCAGGTTTTCTTGTCTTTCTCAAGGTATGATTTGTCACCTGAAGTGGCCTCGGTAATGTCATCAACTTCCTCTGAAAGAGATGATTCTTTACCTGAGTCTTCCAAATTTTTAGCACGGGCAACATCACCCTTTACTAATAGTTCAAGTTCATTCACATATCTGTCAACCTAATAAAGTGAGATCACCATAAGATCACAGCGGCATGCAGAAACTTAGTACTTAACCAGATGAACATGACTCACCTGCTCCTTGCTCAAGCGGAACTTGTGACAATGGAAACATGTAACTTGGAGAAGGCTTTTCAGACTCATAAACAGCAAAGGATTGAACAATGGTTTTGCCAGCTCAATATGACCGAAGTGACCAGGGCAATGAACAGAACGCTGACCACAACTCTTGCAGCTGGTCATAAAATTTGGACATTGTCACAAACTAGAGAAGTGTATATTTACCCCATAAAAAATCAAGGAAGCACAGCCTATGTTTGCTTTAAGTGTTCCCTTGGATCAACATAAATAAAAGCAAAACTGAACTCAATCATCAAAACATGTAACAATGTCAGTTCTATATAAACATATATACTCCCTCCATTTCCAAAATTTGTCCAACCAGGTATCAACTGGCCCATATTTAAAATGCAACAAGTCACAAAATCTAAACCTAAATAACAAATAATTGGTATTCATTTTTTTCTCGAATATGCAGGAGAACTGCATATCATTGCATTAAGATAGAAGAAAGGCCAAAATAGCCATACAACACACCCACACCCCTTTTGCCCCCCTAAAGGTTCATAGGTTACATTCACGCCTGGGAAACTTAACTTAAGACGACCACAAGCTATACCATGTTTTAGCGTATAAAATTATATATGTGAAATCATTTTACGGCACCAATTCTAGGGTGGCAGTTTCTTTCACAGGCAGGAAGAAGCACGCGTCTGGCAGTGTTTGGTTTAACCAAATCTAATCATGTCATAATCTTACAAGACAGCAACTAAAGAAAATGAAACAGATGTGTCAATTCCTTGTAATTAAGATGCCAAGTCTGGGAGAAAGATTTCAGAAGTAGGAAAAGGAACTCACATATCAGTATCATTGATAGGTCCCATTGCAGGGTCTAGTAATCCACCTGGCACAGGAAGGTTTTTGGCATCAAGGCGCTCTGATTTAGTGATCTTTTTAACGCTGACCCTCTTAATTTCATCATCACTATAGAAGCTGAAGTGGATCGAATCGACTTCCTCTGATGCTGCCTGCTCAAGAATAATATAACATCAGCCACTGAATTATCAGGGAAGTATAAGACACCTGAGTACAAGACACCAGTGTGATATCGATAGTCTATAGAAACTGAAACAAGTGATCTGCAGCTAAGTTTAGGCCGAGTTTAGTTCGGAAAGTTGCAGCTGAAAGTTGCCGAAAGTGGCCATTGAGAAACGTGTCACTTGAGAGGGGACACATTTTTAAATGCGTTACTTTTGCAGTTACAGGCTGAAACTTGCTGAACTAAACAAGGCCTTAATAGGAAAACAGAATAATGAGAGAGAAAATCTTCTGTAAATTGTTCAGTCTTCAATATCAGTAATTGTTTGGGATAATGTATTTTTCTTACAGCTAGGGAAGAACAAAAAAGAACCGTGGCACTCAGTTGACAGGAAACTGAATCTTACAAAATAAAACTACATAAATCGAATATCGTTTTAGGAAGAGAGACTTAGCAACAAGCTAAACAGCTTAAACTTGAGATTAACTGCGAACAACAAATCAAATGCTCAAGTGCTAAGAAGAAATCTTGTGTTTTCATTATATTTGCCACTGTTTAAGCAAACATTATTACAGTAATGTAAATGTAACATAGGTAAATAAAGGTCTTTAAACATCGTATCCAGTAAAAAATATGTGTCTTATCTACATAACAGTTGATTGAGATTCAGTTATCTATTAATCACATTTTCTAACCATCCAATCTAAATCTAATGTCTCAGATAGCTCGCCTCTTCATTTATCTATCTGTAATGCTATAACTCGAGCATCCGACAAGGGAGCAAAAATCGGATTGTCTATTTTCTTTTCTTATCCACTCACCATTTCGCACGATGACACTGCCAAACATGCACACACACCCTGCCTAATATTGCTCTACCTTGAGCTCATCAGCGTCAGAGAAGAGCTAGCGAGACCAGCCGGCGCTGTCCTTCCTCCTCTCTGCTCGCCGACCACGTGGACTCGACTTCCCAAGCTCCGCCGCCACCTCTTACCTGGTTCTGCTAACTCTACAACTCCCAAGTGTTTGACGCACCCGCTGCCTATACACCGGCCAACCTCCACCACCCCAGCAGGTGGTGCTCCCATCACATGAAACCTTTACCAGCCAACAAGCCTCCCAAAACCCAATCCCAAATCTTCAACACAGTCTCAATTTCTATTGTTAATTTTGGTGACTTATGTATACGATTTAACTCACGTGCTGTGGAGTAAAACTTCAAAACTATGCATCGTGTTAGATTTATTTCACATGACACAACTGACTAGCAGTAGTGTCTATACTGCCGAGCCCATTCATTTGGCTAACTAGCTAATCCTGACACTAAATTATGGAGCTAGTGGATCATGAATGAAAAAACTTCCTCAGTAGAACTTCTCCTAGAGCAATTAACAATAGCAGACTGTGAGACCAATTAGGTGGTTATCGCAATGTAAACCCCAGCGCGCCATAATGCTATTCCTCTGCTGTGTGATGAAACCAATTGTTTCCCGAGCACAAATCGAGCCTCAGGAGATGACAAGGGCTTGCAAATGCAATTGATACATCAAAATCGCAGCTGCCCCGAGCTTAATCACTGCAGTAATGAAGAGACCAGCTCACGAGTAAGAGGACCAGATACCAACCTCAATCCGCTCATCGGCCATGGCGGACACCGGGCGTGTGCCCTTCCTACTCTCCGGACGGTCGAGGGAACGAAGCTACGAGGACCGCCTCCGGATCGGATGTCCGATGCCGCAGCGCGGCGAGCCGAGAGCCGGGATGGAGACAACGCGGGCGGCTGCCTGGCGACCCGGGAGCACGGCTGTGTAACGCGGGGAGAGCGGCGGCGGCGGCGGCGCTTTCGAGCCAGAGGCAGTGGCGTCGCGTTTTGGGGTAGTGGGTGGCGGAGGGGAGCAGCGTACGCAAGGAGTCGCCGGCCGTGAGGTGTGTGCGGACGAGATGGGGAGGGGGGCGGACGGGGAGCGGACGGCGGCGCCGCCGCCGGGGAGGGAGAAGGGGTTTAGGGTTCTGAAGAGGCAATGGCCCGCGGGTTTCGCACCGCCAAATTACTGGCCC
>JAZFNS010017664.1:18625-36391 GCA_037127165.1 Alloteropsis angusta | reverse complement strand
ACATGTGGAACTACATTATTCGAAAGGGAAATATGCGGGTATCAATGCCATTTCTCCTCTTTTAGGAACTATGTTGATGGCTAGAAATGGTGGTTAACAGCCGTGAACAGCTACTACTTGTGAACCGTCTCAACACCAGAAACCTATCGCGAAGAAGAAACCTCAATGTTCCACTTTGTGCTTTGCAATCTTTTTGAGGAAGAGGACATGGATCACTTGTTCTTTGAATGCCCCTTTCTGTTAAGTTGTTGGTCGACATTGCTCATTGACTGGGATGACAGTCCTTATATTCATGTCAAGATTACAAGAAACTGAATAGCTGGGCTTGCAATTCTTCACTGATATTTTTATTATGGCTGTCAGGGAAATCTGGAAGCTGTGTAATGCCATCATCTTTGATGGGCCATGGCCGGTTTCATGACTGGCTTACAAAGTTTATGGAACAAGCAACTCATCTACAAGACATTAGGTTTTATGAGGATCGCCGTGCTCTCTTCTTGCAATCGCTGGATTCAGTGTTGTAATTTCTTGTCACCTCCTTCTCCATGGTTGTAACTCTTCTCCCCGTCCCCCTCCTTTCCCCTCCTGCTTTTAGTTCTCTGTACATTTGTTGCTTTTGCTTTAGTATATCCTGGTTGTGTTGTGGACAACTCCCCTACAATTGGTCTTTCAAAAAAAATCTATATGGTGCCACTATTGTCACATGGTGTAGAGGCGTTGGAGCATCACATGCGATTCCAAAATCAGCTAGCAACCAACAAAGCCATATATTTGTAAAGAGGTAGTGGCAAGTGCTCAAAGTCCTGCCTCTTTACTAGATCAAGATATTGTTGCCTGCTTCTTGAACTTCCATGCAAGAAGAGAAGAGCCAAGAAGAATGAATAACCTATGACAATATGACAATCAATTGTATCACTCGCCCAAGTGGAGTTTGAGTAAGCATGGAGTTGAAGTGGACGATAACAAGCATAGAAAAAACACAAAGGTCACATTTGGATAGATGGTGGGAAAGAGAAAGGGAAATTAGATGGATATGAAAGGTTGGGTATGGGATATGGTTAAGTGAATATTTTTCCTTTCTTTTGTTTGGCGTAGGGTGGGTTTGGGTTAGGGATAGGTTGGTCTTACGACCATATTGCACCTTTTAAAATAGAGTCCTAGTTATAGACTAAGGATATTTTTGTAACTTTGCACTATATCCCAATAACCTAGCAACAACCCATCACCTCCATTGGGAATAGATTGGTGGGATATAGAGCTTTGATTTCCCTTTCCAAAACCATTTTTCCCCAAACCTTATTTCCAAACACGAGAACAATTTATCATGCTAATCATATCCCATTCCCTCCTTTCATTTCCATAAATCCAAACATCACCTAAGATTATGTCCTCAAGTGTCTTAGCACATGAAGAAAATGCCCACAATGTAATGAAGTAGGAGCACTCACAAACTGACTCAAAATATGGACTGCATGAGCAATGAGGTCTGGTGACACTGAGATAAACAAGATTTCCCACAATATGCCAATCTCGAGAGGGACCCTCTAGTGGTCTACCATCAGTGTGACGAAGCTGCAATTGAATATTCATAGGTGTTGATGTCGTACAATTATCAGTAATGCACGAATGAGCAACGAGATCTTGTATGTATTTAAACCGAGAGAAATAATAGCAATTTGCAAAATACAACACCTCAATTCCTAAGAAGTACTGATAGGGCCCAAATCAAACATCTAAAATCGTTCACTAAGTTGCTTTCACATGAGAAATGTGATTCCAATCATCTCCCGTAATCAACATATAATCAACATATAGAAAGAGCGAAGTATTTCTAAGAGGAGAGTGGTTAATAAATAAAGTAAGATCATGATCACTCAGAGAAATCTAACAACTGCTATCACAAATATGAAGCACTCAAACAAGGCACAACGAGCCTGTATAAGACCATGTAGAGCATGATAAATATGGCAAACGTATCCTTGAGGAGCATTAACACCTAGGGGTGGTTACGTTGCATATATACTTCTTCATGCAAACCACCATGAAGAAAAAGCATTCTTAACATAAATTTGAGAGATGCAGTCAGAGCCTGAACAATGGCTATGTGAAAATTTGGTGCAAATATCTAACCATAATCTCGTCCCTGAGTTTGTCGAAAACCTTTGGCAACAAGATGAGCTTTATATCTCTCAATAGAGCCATCAGAAATTAATTTTGAATACTTACTAAAATGTAATGGGCACTACATGTGATGCTAATGGAACAAGATCCCAAGTGCCAATACGATCAAGGATAGCAAACTCCTTAGACATAGCAAGCTGCCATTCTGGAATACTAGAGGTCTCCTGATAAGTGGATGGCTTAGTCGCTATAAAAAAGATAATTGGACGGCTCAACAACAATAGCATTCACACGTGGAAACCCATATTTGTCTGTAGGACCAATTGTAGTATAATCTCATGTAATATATCATGGAACAACTGCAGCTCATTAAGAATAGTATGCGACTCATCAATATTATTAGAAACATGACCAATAGGTGCACCAGGACTGCTAGAGGTGGTACAACTAGATGTAAGCTCCATGTTTTTTGTGGGACGATGACCGTATATATGTGTGAAAGATGGTTTAGAAAAAAGAGGCGGCACATGAGTAGGTGCAAGTGAAGGTAGCTTATGTGGAGGACTGGGAGTGGGTGCATTGGATGGGGATGGTGTAGGAATTAGAGGGAAGACATAAACTATATATGAACTCTATGGCAGAATATGATGGATGGGCTATAGAAAAAAAGGGCGTTCATTAAAGATACATATGCAATGAGAAGACGAATTATAACACTATATCCTTCATGATTAGGAATATACCCCAAGAAAAAAAACTCAACAGATTGTGTATTCACCTCAGTCCGCAAGAGAGGTGCAAGCAAAACATAGCATGCACATCCAAAAAGCTTGAAGATGATCATAACTTGGAGGAGTACAAAAAAACCCACTTCACTAGGACATTTGCCAGATAGTTTGGATGATGGTGTCTATTGATGAGATAGATTGAACCAGAAATAGCTTCGCCCAAAAATGAGAGGGAACAAAAGAGGAAATTAAAAGTGACCATGCAATCTCCATGAGATGGCGATGTTTACGTTCAGCAACACCATTCTGAGCATGAGTACCTTGGTATGAGAGATGATCAAGTGTATCCTAACTTGTTAAAAGCTGGTGAAATTTACAAACAATACTCACCATGAGAGTCAGTACAAACACTCTGATAGTGGTAGAAAACTTAGTGTGGACCATATGAGAAAAAATACTAGTGTTGGGTAGGGTATCCATATTAGGGATACCTAGAGAGGACGCATTAAGAGTAAAAGACAACGAGGCCCACATGGAACAGAAGACACAAAGCCCACGAGTAAGTTCCGAACGGCCCAACAGGCCGATAAAACAGACCCTCGCCACACGACCCAGGCAACGCATGGGGCTATCCACGCCGTCCGACCCTCTCGATGGGGGTCGGGTGCCGACCGCGAACGGGTACGATGACTCCACCTCACCTGACCCCCCGTAGGGAGGTCGGGCGCCCCATGTGCCTCGAGACGACCGGCCGAAGATCCGGGACTCAGAGCAGGTTTAGGCTTCTGGTGGTCTAGTAGGGCTCTAGGCGCTTTGACAAGACAGCTCCGCAGCTCATGCCGCGGCTTCCCCGCGACTGACGCCTGCAAATGGGAAGCACCTGAGGTCCACCTGGCAGGGGAGTAAATGCGATGGGATGGAGAATAAGGATTATGATGCCAACATGATGAGATGAATAGGTCGTGTGCGCCCACTTGCCAGACAAATGATTGCGGTCAGAGGGCACGTCCTACGAGGAGGTGGAAGCCGACCCATCTGATAGTCCCGACTCCAACTCTCTTTAGAATATACTTTGTACTTGTACGCGTTCTACTCCTTTGCACTATAAAAGGGAATGGACCTCCCCTTTAGAGACGAGGGCTTAGCACAACTCACACACTCACACTGAGATATTTTGCTCGATTCACACCACAGAGACTTAAGCCCCATGCTCTCTTGTCCCGTTTGTATTCCCCTACTATAAACTTTGCTGATAAAATGAAAGCGACGACAAACTGGACATAGGGCTTTTTGGCCCAAACCAGTATAAATCCTTGTGGCTTTTAGCAAAACCATGTGGGCTAGATGCATAGATCACTTAATCACTAGCCGGTTAATCGGAACACCGACAACTAATACGTGGAACACATTTGAGAGCAATTTTACATGAATTAAATCCAAGTATAACGAGAATTATTATCAATAAAAATGACATAATATTGGTGACCACCCTTTGTAGCAAAAGGTGCATAACCCCATAAATCTAAATGAATAAGATCAAAAGGTCTAGCAGAATGAGAAACACTAGAAGAATATGGAAGTTGTATATGTTTACCAAGCTTGCAACCCTTACAATGAAAGCTAGGCTCAATAGATGTATGACCTAGATAACCTTTATTTGTTCACGTGGACAAATGAGGCTCACATAGATGACCAAGATGATGATGCCTCTTGGTGAAGGAAAAGGCAGGAGACTATGCAGTTGAAGACATACGAGCTTGAGAGGCGGCGAAAGAAGGAAGGCGCAAGGTGTCTAGAGTGTAGAGGCTAGGAGCACCTTTATGGCGGTGGCCAGTCCTCATCATTGTTCTGCTTCGACGATTCTGAGTAAAACAAGATGAGACATCAAATCCAAAAAAATTTTGGTTGGTAGCTTGACCTATTGAGTAGGTTCATAGACAATTGAGGTACAAAGGAAACATCTAGTACAGAAAAATGAGAATTGCAAAGTGAACCCTGGCGAGCGATATGTCAAGATGTACGATCACCTATCTAAATAAAAGCACCATCGGTAACTAGCTTCCAATAACCAACTCGGATGAAGGATCACTAATAGGCATTGCATCAACAACAGCTACAAAACCCCTAGGAGTAGAGGTTGTACCATGACCAAGAGAAGTACAACGTGCACGAAAATCAGCCAACTTCTTTTGATATCAAGAAAAGCAATTTTTTGAACGATGAGAACTTCTTGCAATGCTTACAAGGCTCAAAACAGCCCCTTGCTGCATTGGTCTTTTGAGAGGCTGCTACCACTCCATGATGTATTGGCATAGTGGGTGACTGAGAGGACATACATTCAAAATCAAAACCGATAGTACATCAGCGATGGACGATGTAGTAGGAGCATGGCAGCAACCGCTTCCAAATAGACTCATAATCAGATTTTAATTCATGATAGAACAGGTGTGTGAGGAATGTCTCAATGAACTAGAACTTCATAGCACAACAGCCTACACTGACCACCACATTGTTCGTATTGTTTATATTTGCGAATGCATCCGCAAGCACACAAATATACCCTGTAGAACGTTACGCATGAGTATTCAAGGTATCATATTTCGTAGGGAACAAAAGTGCAAAAAGTCTCTTAGCTAGTTCAACCTAAAGACGAAAGGAGGTAGGATTGGCTGTGTAGTGTGGTTATCCTACAGGTAGAGCTTTTACGAAGATAAACTTGGTTGCTAAGCACGTGCTTCAGGCACCGGCTCACACCTGGTCTTCATTGTGACTCCAGCTTTTAGCTCATCGCCGAACTCGAATGTGGAGGATTACAAAGGACATACAAGGATATCACCACCTACTGTCTACCTCATAGACCATCGGGAATGAGACAAACAAGGGCAATCTATAGCCTAGACACCATGTCTACAGTATCGATTACTACTCTAGCTTCGACTAGGAACATCTGTCTTTGTTAGGAGTCATTAACCGGAGTATCCGCTACATGAATGGACAACAAACCCGTAAACGATTAGCAATGTAAACTTAACTTAGCCCAAGAACTCACCACTACTATGCAAAAGGGTCATATCCGACAAGGTACAAGCTGAAGGAAGGCCGACAACCCCGACACTTCTAGACTTCTCCTCACGCGTTCCCTATACAACACTACTGGAGTAACTTTGGGCCTAGAGTGAAGGTCCTTCTCTTCTCTCCTTTTTGGTGTTTGTGTTGAAGGTCCTCCACTTCTCCTTTTATATGTTCCAGGCGCGGTTCCTGAGAGGAATAGAAATGGAAGCAAGCTTTGCCGCTCTTGGGAGAGCGTGGGAGAGCCTTCTGCCAAGAATTGGCGTGCTCGAAAACCATCCAAGTTTGGCTGAATCGGGTGTCGGCTGACCTTGGATGGTGCTTCCCTACGTCTGTCCTTCTCTGGCTGGCTGGCAGGTAGGCCCAGGATATATCCCTGGTTGATTCCCACGAGATTGGGTTGTTGTGCATGACATGTGGGCCCTTTGATCACTTGTGGTTGTGTATGGTGTGTTCTCTGTTGTATCATGCACATTTTCTCACTTTTTTCCGTTATGCTTATCTGTACACAACACTTCACCAAAACTCGTAGGTTTTGTTAGAATAAAATTCTATCTCTATGTTAGTGATTGACACATGTTTCTGAGAGAAAAAAACATCAAACTATCAAAGGTAGTGTAGTACTCCTCTATGGACATGTCATTCTGTTTCAAGGCCATGAAGTCTTCGCGTCAGATTTTGTAGAAGAGCACCACTGTTCTAAATATATCTCCCCTTCAGATAGTCTCACATCTCCTTAGTAGACTAATGGTTCTCAAGACTCGTGATAAAGAAGGCTTTATATTGGTAACAATGGCACTGATCGCTTTGCCGTCACTGTTAAGCCATGTTGTGATAGCAGCAGCACTAGAACCTTCTGTTGTCTTATCGATAGGAGGATCAGCAGTCAAATGACATGCAAGACAAAAACTACTCAAAACAATTTTGATAGAGAAAGACCATTCTTATAATTGCTAGCACCATCGAGTTTAAGAGGATTTAAAATAACACTAGACTGCGACATACTCCCTCCATTCATCTATCCAAGGCCCATTACAAAATTGAAAAAATTCAGATTTGTAAGGCCTATTCATCGTTTCCATGTTTATTTAAGGCGTCAATCACTTCATTAACTGGTTTTGCATTTAATTACGCCTTGGGAAACAAATGATCGCTTCTCCGATTGGGTAAGGTAACGAGGAATTAAATGATGTTGAGATTTAACGAGGCTAACTAAATGTTTGTGCAACCTAAATTTTTCCACCTTGGTCTTTTAAGTCCATAACCTATAGTCCTTGGATAGATGAGTGGATGGAGTATTGAAGATAACAGTAAATAGAGTTACCCCCACTAGCAGAAAATCGATAGGCGATAGTATTGACAACAATGAGTAGGTGTAGACCGACCATAGCGTTTATAGGGCGTGCTTGGATGCACGCCATCATTAGCCACGCCATTCCGTGGCCGGCCACAACCTGTGGCGCCCAGAAACATCGCCACGCCTGTGGCGGCCAACCCAACTAAAAAACAAGGATTTTCGTGTGGCATGCCGTACCTTACCTCTGAACCAAGCAGCATCCAATATTTGATGGCCTGCCATACATAGTAGTTGGCGAAATGTGGCGCTGAACCAAGCACCCCCATAATCCCCGCAGAATTANNNNAATCTGCCGCACCGCGCCACAAGTCCTGTGCCTAAGCTTGGGCAGACGTTTGGTTCATNTACGTGACTTTGGGCGCCGCCACAACTTGCCAGGCGACGATAGTTCATTTTTTGTGCCGCACCTCACCAAAAGTCCGGCGAGCAAATTGTTCGCCTGATTTGTGGCGCGGCCGCTGCTCTGGCGTGGCATGTTCACGTCACAAAGCAAACAGACCCTAAATCTTTGCAGCAGAAGAGAACGAGGCCTACAGGCGGACAAGGAGAGGAGCACGGACGGAGAGGCTGACAATGTAGGAGGCGCGGCCTATCCGAGACAACGCGTCGCGGCAGCAGGCAAATAAATTGGATCTTGAGCGGAAATTAGATTATTCCAATCCTAACCCTAAACCATGCTCCGATTCCACGTTTACCATGAGATGATGGATATATAAGTCCTCACAGGCCATATGAGTCTATAAGAGCAAGTCCACTGGAAGACTCTAAATAGGTTTCTATTCTAATATTTAGAGTTTTGTTTCAAAAAATCAATTCCAGCAGAGCTTCTAAATATAAATGCATTTTTAATACCCACCTAAATTTTCAACTCAAGCTAAAATTTAGGTGGCATGAAAAATGCATGTCTATTTAGAAACACTGCAGAAGTTGATTTTTTGAAACAAAACTCTAAATATTAAAATAGGAGCCCATTTAGAATCTTTCACTGGAGTTGCTCTAATGTATGACAAATTTGTCAGGAGAGGCAACTGGACTTCCAGCTTCGCTAATGAGCTATACACAGCATCTTCTGGTTCTGGACAATAGAGTACACAGGATTATATACATCCGCCCTCCGGTTTCCTCTTCACATAGCACATAAGCTCGCGACTACAATGTTCACGGCTGCGATCTATCCACTCTACCGAAAAATCCAGAGTCAGCAATTGGTTAGCCTGCTCTGGCAGCATCAGTCACTCCCACAGCTTTCTTCAACTTCAATAAAAGCAGACCCTTTCGCAGGGCAAGCATCAACTGCCTGTGGCAGGTGCTCTGACGTCGTTGGATTGATCGCATCATTCTTGGGTTCATCTTCCCCACACGACTCAGTTGCATCACTCTTAGGCTCCGTTTCCCTGCACTTCTGCAGTAAACGTCGAATTTCATCTCTAAGCTGAGATGGCTCTTCAGGAAGAAACCACTGTTTGCCAAACTAATAGAAAGGAGTAAAGAAAGACGTGAGTTACACACACATCCATGGGCAAAGCAGAGCGCTACACGTAAATAAAATGAGATGGAGTAATAATAAAATCGTGAATTACCATTGAAAGATCTTTCTTCTGAAGCCTTGAAGGAGCCTCCTGAATAAACCGCTGCATATAGTACAGCACAAACAGGCCGCAGTCATAATCATTTCCCTGTTGTGGTACCTGGCAACAAAAGGTAAGGGTGTAAGCGTTTAGATAACATCATAGGAAATCCAGAGGATCTGAATGTGTACAAAGAAAATGTGATGATAGCCACTCGGAACAATATTCTGATGTTAATTTTGACAACAGATAATGTAACAGATCACGTAAGTTAATACCTAACCGCACTTTGTATTTCGTGACTTGGTGCAATTTTAAACATGATGTGTTAAGACATTTACTCGATTGCTTACTTCTGTGGATCAACTGTAGTATAGAGTTTCAGTTCTTCATCCTGAACCAGTCTTATATAAAAGAATTCACCACTGGGTTGCTTCTAAGAAATTCTCAAGGAAGTACAAATGTAATTTCACAGGTTTCAGCAATGTGGATGGTAATTGCATTGCTCTGCAATGTTTGTTCAACCCCATCATTTGTAAACACTGTTTTAAGTAGGCACTGTGGCTAGCTTGTGTCATTATGTATGCCGATCAAGTGGTGTATCAGTACGTTACAACTATAAAACTCTTCAACACCACCAGATGTAGAGACTAAAAATACTGTATAAGCTACCCTCTGATTTCCAGAAAAGGATCGTGAAATTATACATCCTAAGGAAACAGAAAATACCCAAATTGAAGGGTTGTATCAATAACTAAAGGACGGGAAAATATTAAACTATGATCACAAAAAGTGGTGCTTGTGTTTTGTATATTTTACATCCACATTCACCATTTCTGTATTTTGTGTCACATACATATGAGTTATTGGGCTTCCATGTGGCCATGTCTAGACACCTACTCTGCATGTGCTTGTGTTTTGTACATTTTACATCCACATCCACCATTTCTGTATTTTGTGTCACATACATATGAGCTATTGGGCTTCCATGTGGCCATGTCTAGATTCATTTCTGTAGATAACCATCCCTGTTGTCTAAGTAACAACCTAGAGATGCAAAGAACATTGCAAACTGCTACAGAATACACATGTTTTATCAGCTAGAGATTAACCGCTAGCCCACATACTGCAGTGGTGTTATTTTATTTCAAGGATCCTCGCACTCCAGGGTTCCTTGAAAACAAAAATCTTAAGGAACAAGGGATTACCTCAATTGTTTTCTTTTCAATTTTACGAGACAAGTTTTTCCACACCGTTTCTTGTAAGGGACATTCTGCTAATGAGACATTCTCATTCAGATAGTTCCATTCTTCCTTAAGGAACCTGCAAAGAAATATTTGAGTTACAAAAAGAACGAAAATAAAAAAAAACATATGCAAAATCATGAATGTATTCACATAAATACAAGTGAAGTTAATGACATAAACAAATAATAGTGCTTATATTCAGGAAATTGGTAATTCAAAGATAACACCAAAATCATCACATTCTTGTGTTTGTACAAATAAAGGGTAAGGCAATACAAGTACAAAAAAAATACTAATAAATACAACTGGACAAAGTTTTCAAGTTTGTTACCTGCTAACAACACTGAAAATCAATCTGCTACTATGAAACTTCAGAGAATCCATATGAAGTATGATGGGACCTGTTTGATCTTCTTTTGATGGCATGCATATAATGACGAGACTCCAATGTGTTCTGACAAATTGGAAACATAAGAGAAAGTTCAGTTTTTTCACAAAATATTAAAAGTTGTGAAAAGTTTTCTCGCAAGGCCATGGACAAACATAGAGTGGGAGTATTTGGTCAACTGCGAGAAGAACTAAATGAGTCTATATATGGGAATCAGAGGGAGCATAGATTAACTGTGTTATCTTCATAATCAACTGTTCAACAAAATACATGCAGAATGAATATACTTTCTTTTATTAACTTTAACATCATGAATGTACATAATATCTACAAAATCAGAAAATGTAGGTAAATAGTATGACTACTATAATTCAGTTTATTAGGTTATGTTAGTTTGACAAGATTCAAAGATGGGCTCGCCTGAATGTGTTGGTCAGGTTTGATCACCTTTTGTTCATTCCTATATATATCTATCACTTAGCATGAACCTGGCTGGTCACTGGTTCAATGAAGTCCCAAAAACATGACTGAGTAGATGTAATAGCGAGTCTTTGAACTGCTCATTATCGGAGTTCTATGAGAATATTTTGGGGAAGGCAGAAGAGAGAGAGTACACCATTCATTTGAATGAATTGGGCATACAGCAACATGATCTCTCATCACTAGAGGTTTCTTTCTCAGATGAAGAAGTGTGGGCAACTATAAAAGAGATGCCTTTAGATAAGGCCCCAGGGCCGGATGGGTTTACTGGGAGGTATGCTGGGGCATTATCAAGGGAGACTTACTGATGGCCCTGGATGCCATTCATTGGGGACATGTTTTTAAGTTCAGACTTCTCAATTCAGCCTTCATTACCTTATTGCCTAAGAAGATGGATGCTGTGGAAATCAAGGATTACCGGCCTATAAGCCTTATACATAGTTTTGCTAAGCTAGTAACCAAGATTATGGCTAATCGACTAGCCCCCTTGCTGCTCTCTTTGGTTTCTACAAATCAAAGCGCTTTTGTGAGGGGAAGGAACATTCATGATAATTTTATTATGGTGCAGCAGATGGTCAAAGCTTTGCACAAGAAGGAGGCTATTCTCCTAAGCTGGATATATCCAAGGCTTTTGACTCGGTGTCTTGGTCATTCTTGTTGGAAGTCTTGCACCATGTGGGGTTTGGTCAGCGATGGTGTGACTTGCTGTGCCTAATTCTATCTACATCCTCAACGCAAGTACTGGTGAATGGCAAACCAGGGGACTCAGTTGTACATCATCGAGGACTTAGACAGGGGGACCCCTTATCTCCTATGCTATTCATTTTGGTCATGGACATTCTGAACTCATTGGTTAAGTATGCTACATCCAATCAATTACTGCACCCGTTATCCATTCAGCAAGCCCGCCATCAGGTATCTTTCTATGCTGATGATGCGGTGCTTTTCGTGAGGCCTTTTAGCTCAGATCTGAATGTGGTGAGAGTTCTCCTGGAGCTGTTTCGACATGCCTCTGGTCTTAGAACCAATCTGTCCAAAAGCTCTGTCTCTCCTATCCATTACACTGATGAAGAACTAGCATTAACGGCTGACACCCTATCTTGCTATGTCAAGAATTTTCCTTGTACTTTTCTTGCACTTCCGCTATCGATTGGTAAACCAACCAAGGAAGTCTTGTTGCCCTTACTTGAAGGTGGCCGATTATCGCTAATGAATAGAGCTGGGAGGCTGGTGATGGTGCGGGTGGTCTTGACAGCTGCTCCAATATATCTATTGATAGCATTGGACCTCCTGAAATGGTTCCTCAAGGCTTTGGATAAAAGGAGAGGCTTTCTCTGGAAGGGACAAGAAAAGGCGAATGGTGGAAATTGTCTAGTAGCCTGGGAGAGAGTACAAAGGCCGATTGAATATGGGAGACTTGGTATTCATAACCTTGAGCTACTTGATTGTGCCTTTGAGAATTCGCTGGCTATGGGCACAAAGACTGACCCGAACAGGCCATGGGCTGGCTTCCCAGTTTCAGTCCCTAGCAACGCGCGGGCACTTTTTGATGTAGCCGTGGAGGCCATGGTTGGCGATGGAGAAGAGATATTGTTCTGGACAGATAGGTGGTTGGATGGTAATACAATGGCAGAGATAGCCCCAAATTTGTTCAAAACAATCAGAAAGCGAACGGCCAAGCGGAGGACAGTGGCTCAAGCACTCCAAAATAGAAGATGGGTTGGTGACATTAAAGGGGCTCTCACAGTTAAGGTCTTGCTTGAATATCTTCACATTTGGGTTATGGTGGATGGCTTAATCTTGGAGCATGATGTACCAGATCACTATAGGTGGAAGTTGACTCAATCTGGTTCCTACAGCAGCAAGTCAGCCTATGCAGCCTTCTTTGTGGGCACCATCAAGTTTGGTCCATGAAGGAAAATCTGGAAAAGTTGGGCCCCACCGCGTTGTAAATTCTTCATCTGGCTGGTATTTCACAATCGTGTCTGGAAGGCCGATCGGCTGGCAAAAAGAGGGTTACCTCATATGAAGGTTGCCCCTTGTGTGACCAGGCTGAAGAAACAATTCACCACTTACTGGTGGGCTGTGTTTTCACTCGCCAGGTTTGGGCAGCTGATTCTCCAGCAGTTAGGTTTGCTGCACTTGGCACCTGATCCCTCTGAAACTCGCTTCCCGGCTTGGTGGATAAAAGTTTCTTCAGCTGCCCCAAAGGAGATAAGAAAGGGCCTTACTTCCTTGATAATTCTGGTTACATGGATGGGCTGGAAGCATCGCAACGGCTAAATGTTTGAAAATATGAGGCCACATATTCAGGAGATTCTAAGTTCTGTACGTACTGAAGGTGGCCTCTGGTGCGTGGCTGGGCCAGCCAAGCTCCATCAGCTGCTGTCTAGGTCGCTTCCCACTCAAGCTTAGGCTCTGAGGGTTGTTGGTCATCGATCTATTTGCTGAGGCCATGGCACATCTGTAATCTGTTTTCTGTGGTGTGTGTTGGGTGTCCAAGTGTGTGTGTGGGTGTGTGTGTTTTGTCCAGGTGCTCGGTGGGTCTTTCCACACCTATGTACCTGTTTCTACGTTAATGAAATGACGTGCAGTTCTCCTGCGCTGTTCGAGAAAAAAAAGGGAACAACCTAGTCAATAGCTATGTAGTAGGTCTGGGTATTTATTATGGACTGAAAGCCAAGATAACTCAAGAAGTATCACTAGTTCATTATCCCAACTCTAATCAACTTGTGGTCACAATGTAGGTTTCCAAAGGAGTAAAATACACTGGTGGTCCTTAAATTTGTCCCAACATGTCACCAAGGTCCCTAAACTTCTAAAATGCACATCTGGGTCTGTAAACAATAACTATGTAGTGGAGGTCTGAGTGTCTAATATGGTCTGAAAGTCAAGATAACCTTTCGCCCATCTTGTAGAGTAACTCAAAAGAAGTATCACTAGTTCATTATCCTAATTCTGATCAAGTTGTGGCTATGACATAGGTTTCCACAGGAGTAAAATACACCAGTGGTCCTAACCCACGGTGTCATCAAGGTCCCTAATAAACTTCTAAAATGCACATCTGGGTCCATAAACTAGTTAAGTGTGCGACAAGAGGTCCAAATCGCTCTAATCAACAAACTTTTTCTATGTGCCATGGAAATACAGAACCCAAAATGTAGAGTAATATATAAAATTGCAGGGACAGCCATGAGCATCTATCTATTAGAGCATGAGAACATCTTAGGCTCCACATCAGAGTACCACATATGTAACCACTTGCTGAATAGTGTAATTGACCTCAAGTGACCCATTTAATAGTTTAGGGACTGGAAGTGCACTTTAAGAGTAGGGATCTAGATGACACCAGAGAACAAGTTTAAGTGCTGCCCATGCATTTTACACTTGGGAAAGCTGCACAAACTCTGGCTCAGTGGAAGAATAAAAAAAAATCTGGTTTGAATGTGCCATGCTTCTTACTTAAATGCAAGCAGTTGTTCTTAGTGACAATTCTATTGTTAATCTAGATTTACTGGAAAACGAGCTGGTTAGACTGCATCAAGGCATTTCACATGCAAGGTTAGATGCTGTGTCAAGCTGGACCATTCCCGATAAAACTGCCAGTCTGTTTTTCTCTAAATTACAGTTAGAACACCTAGTGGAAGAAACGTTGATTTCAATTATAGCAAGAGAAAACTAAATTACTTACTCTGCATGCACAGGCAACAATATATATGCCTTTTCAAATATATCCACACCCTTCCACCATCTTCTCAACTTCAGAAAATAATTGGTCTTGTCCTCCTTCAAATTAAGAAACAAAAGAAGTCAAAATTAACACATACATCTGACATAAGATAGGTTGATACATGCATTACTTTTGATTTTCTCATGAGACAAATAAAAATGAATTGTTCCCAGTACATCACATTATTTCCTAAACCACAGTTTTATTGGCTCCCGCTCCCCAAAAAGTTACATTTATTCTGGGAACTAACTAAACAATTTGGTGGTAAGTGGAACTTGATTCCTTCAGACTGAAAATACAAATCCATTAGCACATCCATGCTGTGTCCAATATGACATTTTGACTAGCAATATCTATGTATATACAAATATATGTTAAATGAAAAGAGTTATATATTATGAAATTATTTTCTATACTGAATCTAGTTATCCCAATCTTAAGTTGTCTATATGAAAATTTAGATATTCATAGTCCGATTAAAAAAGGTGACTTAGAACAAACCAAAATGGACCTATATTTTAGTTTAGAGGAACTATATGTTTGAGTGGAAATCAACTAAAATCTATTTAGGCATTATAAAGCCAAAAATTTCTGCAACTGGCCAATGAAAACTATGGTTATTCAAATCATGAAAAGTGCCACTTATTCTCAACAAAATATCTCCCCTTCCCTATCTGGCTGATGAATACCCAAAGTGCCATGAAATGCAGCCGTGGGACTGAAGTATGGCATCAGAAAGGCTGATCGGCGGTGGGAGCAGTGCCAGAATTGGGCAAGCTAAGGTTTTGGCCATGTCACCAGAAATCGGGCAGACCAGGTCCTTGATCAGAGTCGAGGGACACGGGTGGAGGTGTCTGAAAACATGGGTCAGAGGGTAGTATGTGTTGGAATTGTGTTNTTGTGTACTAGTTGGTTACGTTTGGACTTGAGTTGTATTAGTGGTAGGGTGTAGAGTACGTGTCGGACTCTTGTAACCCGAGCTCCTCATAAATATGAGAGGACCGCTGCTGTAACCATGACGACATAGTGACAGGCTCGCAGGGGGAAGGCGGCTTATTGCCGGGATCCCGGAGCGACCGTAGTCACGCCCCAGGGATGTAGGCTTCGGCTGAACCTCGTCAACAAATATCGTGTCTCCGGTGTCGTCTGTGATCTCGCATACGTCATCTCGGTAGATCAATCGTCGCTTCCGCGCGCTACTATTATTACAAGTGGTATCAGAGCTATGGTTAGATTGGATAGACAGTATGGAGATCACTGTGGAGGTGCGAGGATCATGCTCGACGGGTGTCACGGAATTGCTCGATGCAGCGCACGGTGGAGCATGGCGGCGATCGACGATTCGATCGGTGGTGTGGAACACTCCAGGCAAGAGGCTTGGACCGTTCAACGGGCCGCAATTGGTAAGGGTCGACCAGGCGTGGTGATCGGACCAACACAGTGGCCATAGAAGACGAGGCGATCAGGGCGGCGGCATCGGCTCGGGATCAGACCGGCGGCCAGACGCGGGTGACGGCCGGATAGATTGGAGTGTGGGAGCATCACGATAACGGTGATGTGACCGGTGTTGTACCAAGGCGGCATCGTGGCGCGACGAGCAGATTGCGTTGATGATGCGGGTGGCCATAGGGCGACACGTTCATGCATACGCGATGCATGAAGGCGCGAATTCATGGAGTAGGGTCAACATGTGGATCACTCACGTGCGGCAGAGCTTGTAGCAAGGTGTGGACAGCAATGTCAAGAAGAAGATAGTGTCGTGAGTGGCGAGGCGAGTGCACGGGCTCGTTGTAGACGAGAACGAGATGCATCGGCATGGGCACAGGGAAGCTGTTATGTAATTGCTTAGCTCCTAATCCTCCTTGTGCAAAGTCAAGAGTTGGTAGAACTCCTTGGTGCTCCCGTAGTCACCTTTGCTGCTCTGCTGTAGTCAGCAAGAGTTGGCAGCAGCAGTAGTGGAGTCTACACTCCAACAGTAGCAGTAGTTGGTAGTTGATAGATGGTAGCTAGTAGCTGTAATATTTACTACATTTGACTCTTGTGCAATATAAGTAAGAGGGAAGCTGCAGCTCAAGAAGTTCAGTTCAGTTGAACACAACAGCAGCAACAAGGTTGTGTGTGTGTGTGGGAGAGTGAACTCACCTGGGTGAGCTGAGAGCTCGGCAGTGGCTGCAGGGCAGCTCCATTGCCAACAGAAGCGTGGTGCAGCAGGAGTCCTGCCAGACTAGGTGCATATGAATATGGAAATGACTCGTAGCCTCATACAGGCAAGAAACTAATCAAAATTCATGTTGGAATATCTCTTATCACTGAGGTGGTTTCGGTGCCGCGAAAGAGGCGTTGGCTTGTCAATTTCCATACGTGTGCAGTTGGCAAGGAGATCCAGGCATCACAGAGGTGTCTCGAGAACCCAGATGAACCACATAGCGGGTGTGGCCGCAAGGAGAAAGGACTGGTATACATGCTGCTCTCAGGATTGCATGCGTACGGGCAGCACTAGTGCATGTAGTATTCTATTTTTGTGCATAGTTTAAGATGCAAGGAGATAAAATATGAAGGAAGCAAGGGCGGACGAGCCCTTTGTGTACTTGGTAGTTGCTCTGATCTGGGAGTCGGATTGCAACTCATGTGTGCGACTCGGAATAGAGGCCAGGGCGACGCTCATGAATATAAAAGCAGGCACAGGGAACACAGAGCCAAACCACAAGACAAGGTGATCCAGGCGCAGAAACACAACGTTTCTGTTGAGGGATTGCACTCGGGAGTTTGGTCATCTAGCAAGTTTGTGTTCTGGGTGACTGAAACACGCGGTGCAACGTGATCGGCAAGAGCTCATCGGCAGGCAGTCTGGCGGGATCAGACAGCGAAAGCGAGGAGCGAGGTGATCTGTCCGTCGTACCGATTGACAGGCTGAGCGGATCGAGCGATGTTAGCGGCGACAAAGGGTCGGTCAAACCGCGTGTTGACAAGATGTTGACGACATCCAGATTTAAGGTGACAAATTTTGATGGCACTGGCAACTTCGGACTGTGGCAGATAAGGGTCAAGGATCTGTTGGCGCAATAGGGGAACTTGGCT